>PVLC010012554.1:13603-44077 GCA_004027655.1 Graphiurus murinus
AAAAAAAAAAAAAAAAAAAAAAAAAAAAAAAAAAAAAAAAAAAAAAAAAAAAAAAAAAAAAGAGAATAAAATACGTAAGTGTGAGCGCTTAATTGCGGAAGGGCTGGGGCAGGGCTCCCTTGCAAAGTGCTTGCTTTGCATGTGCATCCTGGGGTGCATCCTAGTGCACCCCGCAAAAAAGACGAGCCTGAGAGTGAGTGATGAGTCAGCCAGTGAAAGAAGAGTATGAGCCAGGTGTGGCAGCACTGCCTGCAATCCCGGCACTCAGGAGGCTGAGACAGGAGGACCTCAGGTTGGAGGCCAGCCTCAGCAGCTTAGTGAGACCCTGTTTCAAAATAAAAAGTAAAATAGGACTGGGGGTCTAGCTGGGAAATAGAGTACCCCTGGGTTCAACCCCCAGTACAAAAAATAAAAAAAGAAAGAAAGACTGACGGAGGGAACCGTCCTGGCAAAGGCCGGGGGGAGAAGCTCTCTACCTTCCCTCCTTGACTGTGAGTTTTCTGAGCTTCCATATTTCATGTCCACTGCCCTGTGCCTTGCAAACAGGTGGCGCCCAATAGTTGCCTGTTGTGGTGAATTGATCCCAGGGGAGGGAATTGAGAGAAGCTGGCTCCCAGGCATGGAGCAGTGCTGCATGCCCAAACTTGCCCCCAGATTTAAGCCGCTTTCCTTGGTCATGTAATCAGGAGGTCAGGATTTGACAGACTCGTGCCAGGGTTTCCATGAGGTCAGGCAAAGCCAGCCGGAGCCATGAGGGTGGCAGCTCCCTCTGCAGGTGGCCGGGATGGAGGCCCGTGCTGTGGGATGCCATCCCCGGGCCCGCTCTGTGCCGGGCACTGCCCTCTCCCGGCGGCCCTGTCCAGACCCCCACGGGCAGGGGAGGAAGCGAGGCTGAGAGGCCCACAGCTTGCTCAGGCCTGACACTCGGCTGGTGGGCAGCGGGCCTGCCATCGGCTCCCTGGATCTTGTCCGGCCCCCGCTGACCCAGGGGCCACCTGAGCAGAACGTGGGCCCGTGGCTGTGTCCCTGCAAGGTCTGGGGCCTGACTGGGGCAATGGGGAGGCTCGGGGCCCAGGCTGGGTGCCAGGGCCCTCTCCCTGCTCAGGACCCCGCATCCCTTCACCCGGCCACTCCTGAGCCACTCTGTCTGTGAGGCCCTTGACAGCACTGGTCAGGACTCTGCTGCTTGGTTTGCCTAGTTTATTCTGTTTTCTGGCAGGAGGTCAGCCCTGGGCCCTTTCTTCAGATTCTGTTCAGGTCTGTGTTGCCAGTGCCTTGTACACAGTAGATGCTCAATATATGCTCAGTAAACTTTTGTTGAATAAATGATCAGACGATGGCTTCTGTCCTGCTCTAGGGCCTGTGACTCAGACTCTCCCTCTGTCTGTCCTGCCATCGCCACCGTCTGCGGGGCCCTCCTGGTTGGTGTATCTTTGAAAAAGGGTTTGGCTGACTGGCCATGGTGATACATGCCTGTAATCCCAGTGATTCAGTGAAGCAGGAGACCTGGGCAGTTTAGTGGGACCCTGTCTCAAAATAAAAAAGGATGTTGGTGTAGCTCAGAGGTAGAACAGCCCTGAGTTCAATCTCAGCATTGTAAAAATAAAATAATAAAGGGTTTGGACACTTGAAACAAAAACATTTGAAAATTTCTGTTTTTATTTTTGTTTTTGGTACTGGTGATTTAATCCAAAGGTTATTCTACCTCTGAGCTACACCCTCAGCCTGATTTTTTTTTTTTTTTTTTTTTTGCGGTACTGGGGATTGAACTCAAGGGCATTCTACCTCCGAGCTATACCCCCAGCCCTATTTTTTTATTCTTTGGTTTGTAACAGGGTCTCACTAAGTTGCGGAGTGCCTCACTAGGTAGCTGAGGCTGGCCTCGAACCCGGATCCTCCGGTCTCAGCCTCCCGAATGCTGGGATTACAAGTGTGCGCCACCACGCCCGGCTCTGATTTTTTTTTAAATTGAAACAGGATCTCATTAAGTGGCTGAAGGTCTTGCCAATTTACTGAGGCTGTCCCTGAACCTGTGATCCTCTTGTCTCAGCCTCCCAAATACTGGGATTACAGGCATGTACCACCTACTCTGCTAGGAAAGTACTGCTTTAGATGACCACAGTTGTGAGCCAGGCCTGGTGGCACACGTTTGTAATCTCAGTATTTGGGAGGCTGAGACAGGAGGATCACAGCTTCACGGCCAGCCTCAGCTACTTAGTGAGGCCCTCTGAAACTTAGTGAGACCCTGTTTCAAAATAAAGAATAAATATAGGACTGGGGTGTAGCTTGAAGGTAGGATGCCTCTGAGTTCAATCCCCAGTACTGCACCAAAAAAAAAAAAAAAAAAAAAAAAGAAAGAAAGAAAGAAAAAGAAAAAAGAAAAAGATGACTGGATGACCGCAGTTGCAAAGGTGTCAGCATGTGGGGTGGGCACTCAGGGTGAGCAGCTGTGGTACCAGCCCTCTGCAGAGGGGTCCCATGGGAGGTATTGGTGAACCGTCCTGGCACGAGGGGCGCTGTGATGCTTGCTCACATGCGTGCGCGTGCACACACACGCACACTCATGCACGCACACAGAATAAGACCCGAGTCGCCGTGCATGACCTTCACGCGCAGAGGAGACGGGCCACCCCACACGGTGGTGCTCTCCTTGCCTGGCGGCCCCTTCCCCCCTGAGGCTGGCACGGGTTTGGAATGTGTAATTACAGCCTTCAGGGCAAATTAGAACAGGGAGTGAACTCTTTCTCCAACCACAGAGAACAGGCCAGTGTTTGAGAGGGGATTGCTACAGAGCAACAGCGCTGGCTGTGTGTGAGTGTGTGTGTGTGTGCTTGTGTGTGCAAGCATACTGGTGTGTACACACTACTCCTGGGGGGGTAGGTTGGGGTCCAAGAAGCCCAGGGGTAGGTAGCTTGCTCCCTGCTGGCCTCTTGGGGCCTCAGTCCTTAGCTGTCAAGTCGGGGCGCTAGCCGGCTCCACTCCCCAGGGTTCCCAGGGTTAGATGCGGGAGAAGCGGGAGGGCAGCCCTGGCCAGTGGCTCTCTCCCCGCTGTACAGTGGTGGCAGCCTTGTGAAGTGTCCCATGGTTCACATGACGGCCCGGCCTGTTGGGGCAGGGGAGGGGGCCAGGCAGAGCCGACCAGTCTGCAAGGAGTTGATTTACTTAATTTGACTGCTAATCATGATTCCTTTGTGATACACCAAGATCCTACAGAGGAGGGGGTTGGAACCCAGGACCCCAGACCTCCTGTTTTGGGACCCCCAAAAACCTGGGGTGCCATCCAGGTTTGGTTTCTCAGGTGCAGGCGTGGTGGGGATTTGGCCTCCTGGGCTGGTTTTCTCTGGCCTTGGGAGCTTCCCCCTGGGGACTGTGGGTAATTAGGAGATGTGGTAATTAGGAAATTGTTGGCAGCCGAGGGACATGCCCAGTGCCACCCCCCACCGTCGGGGTCCTCGTGAGGTGAACTGGGTTGTGCCTCTTCTGATCTGTCCCTCATTCCTGAGCCCCTACAGACAGCCCCCCTCTGCCTCAATGCACTCCCCCCCCCCCAAAGAGCAAAGACCAAAGTTGTGGGGGAGTCACAAAGGGGCCAAGGACAAGCGGGCAGGTGGATGAACCCAGTGCCTCAGAGGTGCTGGCACTGAGTGGGTGCTTCCCATACCTGAGGACCGAGGAGGGGGCGTGGTCATCCTGGTCTGACACGTGGGAAAACCCGAGCCCAGAGAGAGGAAAGTGGGTAGATCTGATCTCATTTGCTGCTGCTGCAACCTGATCGAGAAGCCATCACCATTGTCCCCATTTTACAGAGGGAAAAACTAAGGCTCAGGGCTTCCAGAGACACCCAGGGCCACACCACATGTAACTTGCAGAGCTGGAGTTAGAACCCAGGTCCAAATGACTCCAAAGTCCAGGCTCTCCCTCCCTGTTGGTGTCAGGGTGAGCCAGCCCCAGGCAGGAGCTCTGGCCTGCTGCGTCCTGCCGCGCGCCAAGGGGCACCTCTTTCCTGTCCCCACCTCTCTGGTCTGCGCCGTCTTTCCTGGCAGCCACAGAACAAACAAGGTGGGAACCAGTGTGTTGGGCCTCGACGTGTCGGGCAGGGCGGCCAGGCACACAAGAGAGCGCTTTTTGGACATGGGCCTGTCCCCGGGTGGGGTGGAAAGAGTTCCAGGAAACTGGCCCTCAGCGCCCAGCCAGCCTGGCCCGCACCGTGCTGCGGAGGGCCCTCCTGGCTGCTGCCGCTGCCCAGACGACCTCTCCCTGCAGCTGTGTGACTGCCTCGCTCATCTGAGAGTCGGGAAGGGACAGCTGTCTTCAGGCTGTTGCTGTAGGTTTTTTTGTTTGTTTGTTTGTTTGTTTTAACTGGGGATTGAACTCAGGGGCATTCTACCTCTAAGCTACACCCCCAACCCCATTTTTTAAAAAAATTGAAATAGGATCTCACTAAGTTTCGGGGGGCCTCACTAACTTGCTGAGGCTGGCCCTGAACCTGCAGTCCTCCAGTCTCAGCCTCCCAAGTACTGGGATTACAAGCGCTGCCGCAGGTGGTTCTTTCTCTGCCTGGGAATTAGCTCTCCAGGATAACACCTGGGAAGAGAAAGGGACTGGGCCTGAGTAAGGGCGGGAGGTCCAGGAGGGCTTCCCAGGGAGGCAGGAGGGGACCAGGCAGAGGGGAGGAAGGCGGGCGCTGGGAGGTCTGTGCACTGGGGGAGTCGGCTAGAGTCGGGGGTCTCTGCAAGCAGTTCTGTAAGTGGGGATCACAGCAGTGGAGCTGGGGGGATGTGAGCGCCTGGCTGCGCTGTGGGTTTGTGCTCTTTCCTGAAAGCCTGCGCAGCCTGAAGCACACGCTCTTGCTTTGGTGGCCGTTTCTGTCCGGGTACAGGTCGGCTCCTGCTTTGGTGGCCGTTTCTGTCCGGGGTACAGGCCGGCAGACGGTTCTCCTGTGAGTCCGGAGGCTGTGCAACACCGACTTGCTTCACGTCACGCGGGGCTGAGTGTGGACCTGGCTCTGCGCTGGCTCCGCGGTCAGGAGTGGACCTCAGGCTCCGACTTAGGGTCCCGGTGTGACTCCCCAGCCATGCCCAGGGCGGCCCTGCGCCTCCAGGTTCCTGAAAGAGGTCCCTGTTGCGCTCCAGCCGGGCTGGCGGCTGACCACAGCTGGGAGTGGCCGCGCCGGCCCCTGTCATTACAAGGGTGGCTTTGAAGCGGCTGGCAGCCGTGCTGTTTGCCCACGTGGGGGGCTTCCTGGAGCCCCAGCGCCGGCCGCTCTGCCCGCTCCCCTCTCCTTCCCCTGCAGGCGGAGCGGCATGGCAGATCCCAGCGACTGTCCTCATGCGGGCCCTGGGGAGGCGGCTGAGCCCCCCGGGGATGAGAGCGGCACCTCTGGCGGGGAGGCCTTCCCCCTCTCCTCGCTGGCCAACCTGTTCGATGGGGAGGAGGGCTCTCCTTCGCCCTCGCCCGCTGACGCCGCGCGCACCGCCAGCCCGGGCGACGGGCGGCCGAACCTGCGCATGAAGTTCCAGGGCGCCTTCCGCAAGGGGGTGCCCAACCCCATCGACCTGCTGGAGTCCACGCTGTACGAGTCCTCCGTGGTGCCTGGGCCCAAGAAAGCGCCCATGGACTCGCTGTTCGACTACGGGACCTATCGTCACCAGCCCAGCGACAAGCGGTGGAGGAGGAAGGTCGTGGAGTGAGTACCGTGGGCTGCCAGTCGGTCCTGGCCCACCGCCCCTCCCGCCACCCCCACCGTCCACTCCTGCAGACAGCTACGTGCCCGCTGACTTCATTCAGTTCTCATCTACCCGCCCCGTCTGTCCATCCATCTGCCCTCGGGACCAACCTTCCCTTTATTTTCTACATATATATACATCTATTTATCTGTCCATCTTTTTTTTTTTTTTTTGTGGTACTAGGGATTGAACCCAGGAGCATTCTACCTCCAAGCTACACCCCCAGTCCTATTTTTTATTCTTAATTTTTGAAACAGGGTCTCACTAAGTTGTAGAGAGCCTCATTAAGTAGCTGAGGCTGGCTTCGAACCCAGATCCTCCTGTCTCATCCTCTCAAGTACTGGGATTACAAGTGTGCACCACCACACCTGGCTTATCCATCTTTTTTTTTTTTTTTTTTTTTTTTCAGTACTGAGGATTGAACTCAGGGGCATCCTACCTCCGAGCTATACCCCCAGCCCTATTTTTTATTCTTCACTTTTGAAACAGGGTCTCACTAAGTTGTGGAGTGCCTCACTAGGTAGCTGAGGCTGGCCGCGAACCCGGATCTTCTGGTCTCAGCCTCCCAAATGCTGGGATTACAAGTGTGCACTACCACGCCCAGCTTTTATCCATCATTTTTTTTACCCATTTATCCAGATACCTCTCTTTCCACTTGTCCCATCCATCCATCCATCCATCCATCCATCCATCCCTGCACTCATTCAAATGTCTGTCTACTCACCTGCCCCTCTGTCAGCTCTCTGTCTAGCCATCTGCCTGGCCTTCGTTCCTCTGTCATTTACTCACACAAATGTCTGTGCCTCCTCCAGTCTACGCACCGTGTCTGTGTTTGTGGGGCTGGGGATGGAACAAGGGCCTCACACATGCTAGGCAAGCTCCCTGCCCGCTGTTTCTGCTCATTCAGCCGTTCAGCCATCAGATTATTCAGAAATCATTCATTCACCTCGTTTCTATTGCTTGGATGCCAGCCTGCCTTCTTCCTCCCTCCCTCCCTCCCTCCCTTCCTTCCTTCCTTCCTTCCTTCCTTCCTTCCTCCCTTTCTTCCTCCCTTCCTTCCTTCTGTCCTTCCTTCCTTCTGTCCTTCCTTTCTTCCTTCTTTTCTTTCTTTTTTTGAGGTACTAGGGACTGAACCCAGGGTCACTCTACCTCTGAACTACACCCCCAGTCCTATTTTATTTTTTAATTTTGAAACAGGGTCTCACTAAGTTGCTGAGGGCCACACTAAGTTACTGAGGCTGGTCTTGAACCTACAAACCTCTTGTCTCAGTCTCCCAAGTGCTGGGATTATAAGTGTGGACCTTCACGCCTGGCTTCACTCGCTTTCTTCATCACCCAGTTCTCTGTCTGTCTACTTGTTCATTTGCTTAGTTACTGGCTCATTTATTCATTCATTCACTCACCGTCTTTCCATTCGCCCACCCACCTCCCACCCACCCTCTCCTGGTGGACCCAGCCGCCCTCCCTGGCTCTTGCAGGGAATCAGGAACTTCACGCTCTCTGTCTTATGAGGTCCAGCCCTACTTCCAGGTCCTTTTTGGGGGCCAGGGGCTTCCCCAAGCTTTCCGCAATCTGGAGGAGGGTGCCACCTCTGCTTCTGCTGGTCAAGTGTGGTTTACGACCCTTGCTGGGTCCTGCCCTGCTGTCCTGAATGTGCCCCTTCCTGGGTCTGCTCCCTGAAATCCCCCTCGGCAGCCTTTGTGTGTCACTGCGTGGGATGTCCAGCCCCTGCCAGTGGCGGGTCATGCTCGTGGGTGGAGCCCAGGCCCCTTCTCAGTCGTGCCTGCTTGGGACCATGTTTCTATGCATTGGCCAAGTCACAGAGTCATTCAGTGGTGTATGTCAGGACCTGCCTGGTGCTTAGTGCCTGGGAGGAGCCTGGTGGGATCCCGCCTACTCCTCTGAAGGGCCAGCACTTAATGAGCACATGAATATTCATACGAGTGGGGGAGGGGCGGGTGTGGGAGAGGTAGTCCTGGAGGGCTTCCCAGAGGATGTGTTTAGGCCACAGCTATAGCTTCTGGGGCAGGGGACATCCTAGACGGAGGGACACACAGATGCGTCTCTGCCTCAGTCTTTCTCCTCTCCATTCTATCCATTCTAACACACAAGGCCCTCGGCTGGCGAGAGCACGACACAGACTCCTGCCCTCACGGCGCCCGAGCCAGCTCTCTCCCTCCCCAAACCTAGCATACAGTAGGTGCCCAAATGATGTTTGTTGAAGGACTGAATGAGCGTCTCCAAGTCCTCCTCCTCTTAGCAGCGGCCTTCCCCTACCTCTCTCTACCCCCTTCTTCCCTCTCCCTGGGTGGTGTCCTTCCTCCAGCTCCTCTGAGCTCAGCACCCCTCCCGTGCACATACAAGTTCACACAGCCCGCACCGGTGAGAATGCCGCCTCAGCCGACACTGGCTCCCTGTGGTGGGCCCTGGGCTAAGTACCCGTGAGCCTGGCCTCATTTGCTTCAAACGTTTGTTGGATGAATAAATGAATGAGCGAATGATGCAACCAATGGACGGATGCTTCGTCTTTTAGTTTTTTCTCTCGGTCTTTCCGTCCTTGTCTGTGGTAGTGAGCTCTCAGTAAACAACAAATGGCTGGTGGGGGGGTGGGCGGGGGAGGGGTGGGCAGGTGGCTGGATGGCAGGCTGCTGGTTCTGCGACCTCTGTTCGCCCAACACAGTCGATGCCAGCCGTGGCTTGCAGGGCAGAACGTCCTGGGTGCTCCAGCCCAGGTTGGGGGCGGCGGGGCAGGCAGGGCTGAGCCCTCTCACCGCCCTTCTCCCCCCTTCAGGAAGCAGCCACAGAGCCCCAAAGCTCCCGCCCCCCAGCCGCCCCCCGTTCTCAAGGTCTTCAACCGGCCCATCCTCTTTGACATCGTGTCCCGGGGTTCCACCGCTGACCTGGACGGGCTGCTCCCCTTCTTGCTGACCCACAAGAAGCGCCTGACTGACGAGGAGTTCCGGGGTGAGCACACAGGGCGCAGAGCTGGGGGGGCTGCCAGGGGCGGAGGGAGGCCTTCCCTTAGCCTGTTTTCTTGGTCGTGAACTCCAGAAGAGCACTGCAGGGGAGTCTGGTCCTGTGTGCCCATCGCCATGCTACTTAACCTCTCTAGGCCTTGGCTGTCTCTTGTGTAGGCGGCAGAGTCCCCGCACGTGGGTTTACAGCCCCTCCACCACTTCTGGGGCGTGCGGCTTCTCCCACCCCAGCGTCCTCCTCTATAAGCTGAGAGTCATAACAATAGCTGCTCCTGGCCTCTGCCCGTCCCGTGAAGTGCTGAGCCCAGGCGGGCCCTGGCGGGGCGGGGGGTCCTCACGGGGTCTGCCCACAGCGCCCGGCCCCTGGGCATCTAGCGTTACGGCCCGTCCCTGGGCCGAAGCCCACCCCGTGTCCCTCACTCTCGCAGGCGGCAGCGTCCCATCTCCGGCCCAGTGCGGGCTCAGAGTCCCCACAAGGGACAGCCCCAGGCCTTTCCTGTAACTCGGCATGGCCGTGGGCTCCCTGACCTGAGCCAGCTGCCCAGCACGGGCCGTCATCAAGCAGCCAAGCGATCCCAAAGCAGTCTAAACGTGAGCATTGCAGCTCCTGCCACGAAGGAGGGCTGTCCGGGGGAGGCGGGTGTCTATGGCTGGGGCTGAGGACGCTTCAGGGGCGCCAGGAGAGGCCGTGTTTTAAGACTCAGGTACTTGGAGCAAATTAAAGGTCAAAGCAGGGTGAGACCACTGGGCCCCGTGGCACCTGCCTGCAATCTCAGCTACTCAGGAGGCTGAGGCAGGAGGATCGAAAGTTTAAGGCCAGCCTCAGCAACTTAGTGAGACCCTGTTTCAAACAAAAAACCAACAACAACCCCCACAAGGCGATGACCGAGTCTGTGGTTTGTTTTTTACACATTTATCAATTGGATCCGTAACACAGAAACTGTGTGCTGCGGAGCCCCGCGTCCATCAGGAGAGAACTCCTGGATGTAAGTAAGCGTTCACCGGCTTGGGGCCGCCAGCTGGAGGCTCTTGGTGAGGGATCTCTTTGGAGATCAGCACTTCCCAGATTCACCCCATTTGCCAGGTGGGGCAGGGCGTGGGGCTCAGCAGGCCCCAGGGGGCGCCTGGCCTAGTCTGTGCCGGGGCAGGGGGCTCTCTTGGGTTAGGGGCCAGGTCCCTACAGTTGCTGAGGGCAGGTTCATGAGGCTAAGCTGCAGGGCCCTGGCGTGCTGGACCTGCCTTTGCATTCACAACTGTGCTGGGTTTCATCATCCGGGACCTTCGGCTCCACAGATCCTGCTGGGCCCCTGCACGTTTCCCTGGCTGATGAGCTCATCTTATTTTCCAGGGATGAGACCCCTCCCTCCCCGTAAAGTTTCACAACCTCTCATGAGGCAATTGGCAATTTATATCCGCTCCCCTACCCCTCACCCGCCCCCTCTCCTGGGCAAAGCCACTTCGCCACCTGGTGGTCAGACCCTGGAACTGCGTGTCCCACTTCCTCTCTGAAAAGTACTCCCGTGGGATCCCAGGACCCAGGCTGGCAGCCCCGCTGGGGTCTGAGGATTTGGGAGTCCAAGTCTACTGTCTGGTTCCCTCTGGGCCATCTGTGGCTTGGAATTCCCTGGCATTCCATCACCCTTTGTCAGATGTTTATTAACTCAGCTAACGGTTGTTGAGCGCCTACCAAGTATCAGTAGTACTGAGCTAGGCAGTGGGAACGGTGACAGGCTGATGGCCTTCAAGTCACTCCTGGGCTCCTAGGTGAGCTTGGCATTGACCAAGCAGCCACAGAAATAAACCCACAGTTATAAATTGTAGTGGGTGTCAACATGAGGCCTTATTGGAGGATATGAGGTAGGCAGGGAAAATCCAGGGTAGTTTCCTGGAGGAGGTGACATTCCTGCATTTGAATGAATTGCATTAATGAGGTGAAAAGATTGGGAGGGGGTGGAAGGACAGCATGTGCAGAGCCCCTGTGGCTCACTGTGAGTTTGGCAGGAAAGGCGATGAGGTGGGCATGGAGAGCTGGGAGTTGCCTGACAATAGAGAATGTTGATAAAATGGACCGACAGACACTCTTTGAGGCCAGAGCTGGGGAAGGTCTGTGTGTCTGCACAGAATCCCCCAGGGCCTCGGCCAGCGTTTGGGGAAACTTATGCAGATGGTGAACCAGAGTCAGTCACCCATTCAAGAAATAGTCGGTGTCGCCTCTGGGCGGCCAGGGGTACAGTGGGAAGCAGCCGGAGAACAAGCCGGAGTGCAGGCGACCCCACTCCTGGGGCTGGGACTGGACTTGGGTTCCTACTGCTTCCTGGCGTCGAGGGCGGTGACTCCCTGAAGTCCCTCCTGTGGGAGAATGACTGTGATGTCATATGTGCTGAGGGCTCTGATCTGTATGGCGCTGGGTTAATTGATAAACATTGATTAATTCATTATTTTGCCCCTATAAGGGGCTATAGATTCAATGTAACTAGAAGGGAAATTAAGTAGAGAAACGGCTGCAAAACTGTCATTAACTTAGCCAGGAATTTTTTTTTTTTTGACTGGGGATTGAACCCAGGGGCATTCTACCTCTGAGTTACAGCAGCAGCCCTATTTTATTTTTATTTTGAAACAGGGTCTGGCTGGGTTGATGAGAGTCTCACTCCTTGCTGAGGCTGTCCTGGAACCTCCTGTCTCAGCCTTCCACGGACTGGGATTACAAGCCTGCGCCACCGCACCCAGCTCAAAGCCAGGATTTGAACCCTGAGGCGGCTGATGGCAGAGCCAGGCCCTCGCCCAGCCTGCACCCCCTGCATGCTTTGCCCTGTGCCTGATTCATGGCCGGGGCAAACCATGAATCAGGTTTCATTAGCTCACTCTCATGATATATAAATCAACTCCTGTAACCATAAAAAAAATTACGAGGGAAAGAAAATCACAAAGGAACATGAGAAGCGTTAGCGAGGCGGTCAGGCCCACCAGCTCCAAGCAGAGACGGACGTCGTGAGAGGTTTGGCAATGGGCGAGACCTTCAACGCCACGGCTGTATCTGTGACACATTCCACCCCTCCTAAGGTGGCTTCACTCCCGGCATGCAGTCTGCACTTTGGGGACTGCTGGACCCTTCCTCTCCCTCCCCCAGGGTCACTAGCGTAGATGCTTCAGGGAAAAGGAATGCTGAGTTCCACAGGTGGGGCAGTGCTGCCAAGCGCGTCCAGTCTCCATGAGAAGTCCTGTGGTAAAGAAACATGGCTGGCACACGCAGACTTACCCCAGTGCTGGGACTCAGACCCAGGGCCTCCTGCATGCCAGGCAAGTGCTCTGCCACTGAGCTACACCCTCAGCCTTCCTAACTATGTTTAATCCTGAGTTCCCATGTATTTGATTACAAAGCCCTTTAAACAATTCCCTTAAATGTGGTTAATTAAATAAATACGAATCTATAAGTCGTGGCCTCCTGCATTTCAAAGTAAAACATTTCTACTCCCATGAGATTTTTTTTGTTTTGTTTTGTAATACTGGATATTGAACCCAGGGGTACTCTACTACTGAGCTATACCTCAGCCCTTTTTATTTATTTTTTATTTTGAGACAGAGTCTCACTAAGTTGCCAAGGCTGGCCTTGAACCTGTAATCCTCCTGCTTCAGCCTCCCAAGTACTGGGATTACAGGTGTGCACCATCTCCCAGGGCTCCCATGAGTTTATTTGACCCTCATCACTGAGAGGCAGAGGGAGTGGCCCTATGTCCCCACCAGACAGCCGGGGAGCAGGCTTAGAGAGAAGCCGCGGCAGCCAGGCCCAGGTGTGGGCGTCAGACTCCCTGCCCAGTGCTCCGTGCCGCCTCCAGCATGGCCTCACCTGCATGTCTGCCCCGCCCCCCAGAGCCGTCCACGGGGAAGACCTGCCTGCCCAAGGCCCTGCTGAACCTCAGCAACGGCCGCAACGATACCATCCCGGTGCTCCTGGACATCGCCGAGCGCACCGGCAACATGCGGGAGTTCATCAACTCGCCCTTCCGCGACATCTACTACCGAGGTGGGCGGGCCGGCTGGGGAAGGGGGGGGCGCCCTCCTTGCCTGTCTGACCCCTGGGAGCAGTGTGTGCCAAGGAACTGACTGCTGAGTGAAGGAAGGAAGACTCCCCCTTCCTCTTTGATATTCTAAGTTTGGGAATCAAAGACCTTGCCATGCACGCGTGGGCCTGGGATTCCGGGCTAAGGGGTCCCAGTGCGACAGTCTATGCTATGAATCTGTGACCCAGCAGCTTGGGGAGGCAAAAGTGGCCCAGGTCCCAGCTTCCTCTTCTCAATTCTGAGATTCTCTGACTCAAAGCTGGCCTTCCGAATTCTGGATAGCACAATTTAAAGGCCATGAATTGAGCCGGGCGTGGTGGCACACATTGTTGTAATCCCAGCATTCGGGAGGCTGAGACCGGAGGATCCGGGTTCGAGGCCAGCCTCAGCTACCTAGTGAGGTAATCTGCAACTTAGTGAGACCCTGTTTCAAAATAAAGAATAAAAAAATAGGACTGGGGGTATAGCTCAGAGGTAGAATGCCTCTGGGTTCAATCCCCAGTACCGCAAAAAAAAAAAGGCCATGAGTTTTGTACCCCAAATTCAGAATTCTGGGAGGCCTGGATGCTCTTTTCCCCCCAGAATTATTCTTGCCTTTGGATCCCAGAAGTTGGATGTCCTTCCGACTTTTTTTTTTTTTGCGGTACTGGGGGTTGAACTCAGGGGCAGTCTGCCTCCGAGCTATACCCCCAGCCCTATTTTTTATTCTTTATTTGGAAACCAGGTCTCACTAAGTTGCGGAGTGCCTCACTAGGTAGCTGAGGCTGGCCTCGAACCCGGATCCTCCGTCTCAGTTTCCCAAATGCTGGGATTACAAGCGTGTGCCACCACACCCGGCTCCGACTCTTTTTAAAATTTAATTTTAATTAAAAATATTTTCTTGGTGGTCCTGGGGAATCCAGAGTCATTCTACCTCTGACCTACACTCCCAGACTTTTTTTTTTTAAACTGGGACTCCCGCCGGGTGTGGTGGCACATGCTTGTAATCCCAGCGTTTGGGAGGCTGAGACTGGAGAATCTGGATTCCCGACCAGCCTCAGCTGCTTAGTGAGGCCCTCTGCAACTTAGTGAGACCCTGTTTCAAAATAAAAGAATAAAAAATAGGGCTGGGGGTGTAGCTCAAAGGTAGAATGCCCCTGAGTTCAATCCCCAGTACCACACACACAACACACACACACACACACACACACACACACACCCCAAACAAAAACAACAAAAAGCAGGGACTCCCTAGGTTGCTGAAAGTCTAAGTTGCTGAGGCTGTCCTCGAACCTTCCGCGATCCTCCTGTCTTAGCCTCCCAAGTACTGGGATTAGAAGCGTGGCCCACCATGCCCTGCCACATCCTTTGAACTTAAAATTCTGCTCCTGCAGTGCTTTGGATCTAGGGTTTCCACGCATCCCAAATTCCACATCCGCGGAACTCCTGAAGCCGGGGGACCGCCTTCTGTGGCTGCGGGCCCGGGCTCCTGCCTGTGGCCTCCATCCCAGTTTGCACGTCGTGCCCGCACTCGTGCCCCGGGGCTGCTCCTTCCCGGCCCTGGATGACTGTCACCCGCTCCCCAGGCCAGACAGCGCTGCACATCGCCATCGAGCGACGCTGCAAGCACTACGTGGAACTCCTGGTGGCCCAGGGAGCCGACGTTCACGCGCAGGCGCGCGGCCGCTTCTTTCAGCCCAAGGATGAGGGCGGCTACTTCTACTTCGGTGAGGTGGGGCCTGGGGGAGCGGGGGAGGGGCCCAGGGGAAAGCCTGGGGGGGCAGGTTGATGTTCCCAGCCTGGTGGCCCTACTCGCGCACATTCCGAGCCTACGCGTGGCTCTTGCTCCAGAGTTCTTGCCTCCGTGGGGCTGGATACGGGGCCTGGGTTTAAATCCTCTTCTCTACTTCTGAGGCACGTGACCTGCCTCACCTCCCAGGGCCCCAACTTCCCCATCCGTGCAGTGGCGGCCATGAGGACCCCAAGGGCTGTTGGGGAGGGGGGCGGCGCGCTGCACCTGATGGGACCAGATTAGATCCACCGGCCAGTCACTGCTATGTCACCTGGGGCCCAGAGATAGAGTCCCACTAAGAATTCATCACCTTTTGAGCCCAGCCCCTTAGCATCCGGAACCTCACAGCCCCGCCCACGGCCCCGCCCACGGCCACGCCCAGGCCACGCCCCCGCGCCTGGCGGATTCACAGGCTGCCAGGCTCAAGGTCCTGGTGTCTGACCCCGACCTGCGGGCAGCGCCCACAGCCCGGGCCCTTGCTGACCTCCCAGCCCTCTGCCCGGCCTGCAGGGGAGCTGCCCCTGTCGCTGGCCGCCTGCACCAACCAGCCGCATGTGGTCAACTACCTGACCGAGAACCCGCACAAAAAGGCCGACCTGCGGCGGCAGGACTCGCGCGGGAACACGGTGCTGCACGCGCTGGTGGCCATCGCCGACAACACACGCGAGAACACCAAGTTCGTCACCAAGATGTACGACCTGCTGCTGCTCAAGGGCGCCCGCCTCTTCCCCGACAGCAACCTGGAGGCCGTGCTCAACAACGACGGCCTCTCACCGCTCATGATGGCCGCCAAGACCGGCAAGATCGGGGTGCGTGGAGAACGGTCCCGGGGCACCGCCGCCCTGACGCAGCGGGCAACACCCGGCCCGATCTGTGGCTCAGCCTCCTGCCTATTAAAATGAGATTAGTGATATAGTATTGCCGTGACAGTTAAAGGAGGTGAATGTGCTGGCGCACGCTTGT
This sequence comes from Graphiurus murinus, assembly GCA_004027655.1. NCBI lineage: Eukaryota > Metazoa > Chordata > Mammalia > Rodentia > Gliridae > Graphiurus > Graphiurus murinus. The sequence continues at coordinate 29,097 of PVLC010012554.1, forward strand.
AATCCCAGTACTTGGGAGGCTGAGACAGAAGGATTGCAGGTTCAAACCCAGCCTTAGCAATTTAGTGAGGTCCTCAGCAACTTGATACTTTGTTTCAAAATAAAAAATAAAAAGCCGGGCGTGGTGGCTCACGCTTGTAATCCCAGCATTTGGGAGGCTGAGACCGGAGGATCCGGGTTCGCGGCCAGCCTCAGGTACCTAGTGAGGCACGCCGCAACTTAGTGAGACTCGGTTTCAAAATAAAGAATAAAAAAATAGGGCTGGGGGTATAGCTCGGAGGTAGAATGCCTCTGAGTTCCATCCCCAGTACCGCAAAAAAAAATAAAAATAAAAATAAAAATAAAAAATAAAATAGGGCGGGGGGTATAGTTCAGAGGTAGAATGCCTCTGGGTTCAATCCCTAATAATTAAAAAATTATGTTTATATATTTATAAACAAAAATTACTAAGCTCACAGTTACATCAGGGTACTGAGGCAGCAGAGGCCTGTTTCAGACACGTATTTCCAGAGTCAGCGGTACCGCCCCCTTAGGGTGGATGCTGGAACAATCCGGGGGTGGTAGTAGCTTTGGGTCTGCTTTGCCATTAGATGTTTAAGGCTTCTCAGGGTTCTCCTCACCTTTTGCGGCCTCTGGGAACGCCCTTTGTTGTTTTCCCCAGCTTTTATTTGCAAATCTGTAAACTAAGATGGCAAGAGTAAGAATTAAGTGAAATAGCCAGGTACAGTGGTGCACGCCTGGCATCCCAGCATCTATTTGGGAGGCTGAGATGGGAGGATCTCAAATTCCAGGCCAGCCTCCTGGGCAACTTACCTAGACCTGTCTCAAAATAGAAAAGGGTCTAGGAGCCGGGTGTGGTGGCGCACGCCTGTAATCCCAGCATTCGGGAGGCTGAGACTGGAGGATCCAGGTTCGAGGCCAGCCTCAGCTACCTAGTGAGGCACTCTGCAACTTAGTGAGACTCGGTTTCAAAATAAAGAATAAAAAAATAGGGCTGGGGGTGTAGCTCGGAGGTAGAATGCCCCTGAGTTCAATCCCCAGTACCGCAAAAAAAAAAAAAAAAAAAAAAAAAAAAGGGTCTGGGCATGTAGCTTAGTGTTAAAGTGCCACTGGGTTCAATCCTCAGTACTGAAAAAACAAAAAAAAGTCAGGCGTGTAGTAGGTACTCAGTAAAGGATGTCTTCCCACCCTCCGTCCACTCGCTGGGCTACGCCCAGCCCCTAGGGTCCCCCGACGTGCAGGGCCGGCCTCAGTGCCCCTCCCCATGCCCCTGTGCAGGTCTTCCAGCACATCATTCGCCGAGAGGTGACCGACGAGGACACGCGGCACCTGTCCCGCAAGTTCAAGGACTGGGCCTACGGGCCTGTGTACTCCTCCCTGTATGACCTCTCCTCCCTGGACACCTGCGGGGAAGAAGCCTCGGTGCTGGAGATCCTGGTGTACAACAGCAAGATCGAGGTAGGCGCAGGGAGTAGAGACGGGGCCTGGCCGAGGGAACAGCCTCCGTGACACACATGGTGTGTCTTTTGGCTGAGTGCAACAGAAGGTGCCAACTAAGTGCACAGAACAGGGCCTGGCTTAGGGAAACGAGAGAGGCTTGTGGGAGGACAGACTTTAGGGGCAGGTGAAGCCTGGTTGGGATCCTGGCTCCACTGCTTACATGCTGTGTGACTCAGGATGAGTGACTTAACCTCTCTGGATCTCAGCATCCTCGTTTGGAACCTGGAGAGGATTACCAAATCCAGCAGGGTTGCTGGGAGGACCAGAATGAGTAAATTCAGGAACAGCCTGGGATAGAATAAACATTGTGTCTGCTGTTATCACTAGTGGTCGTTACATGAAGTTTTGAAAGCCCATCTTTTTCAGTTAACAGTGTCTTGTGAACATCGTTCTGCACCATTAAATCTTCTCCTACAATATCATTGCTGCATACAAATGTCACAAATGCTAATGAGCCATCCCTCTACTGCTGGTCGTCTTTAACTATGAGGGAATTGCTACAAAAGCATCTTTATGGCTACACTGCCACACAAATCCATGGTTAGGAAGAAACTTGTCATCAGAGGAACAGTATGCCACACAGATGGTGCTGGGTCTGCTGGCCTGCTGGGTGCAAAGGGCCCCGCAGTCCTGGCCTCTCGCTCACTGGCTCTGGGCACTTGGCTTCCCTTGCAGGACTTCACTTCTCTCATTCTTGAAATTAATGACCAGCTTCATGCAGATCAAGGTTTTCAGGATTAGCATTTCTGGTGCAAACTCCAGATGATTAGTAGTGTCTACTTAGGGAATTGTATAGAGCACTATTATGCAGGGATTGATTATTGATGTCTGCCCTGGACTCAGAATTGGAGAATTATGATGAGTCAATCACTTATCAACTTTGAGCTAAATTTCCCAGTCCTGCTCCTTGAATCAGAATTTCTGAGGATGGATCCCAGAAATTGGTATTTTTAGCAAGCTGGTAACCTTGCTGCCAGTGGCTCATTCTTTTTGGAATTTGGGAACCATGAGGATAGATGTTCTTTAAGGAGTTTTCCAAGCTGGGCGTGGTGGCGCACGCTTGTAATCCCAGCATTCGGGAGGCTGAGACCAGAGGATCCCGGTTCGAGGCCAGCCTCAGCTACCTAGTGAGGCACTCCGCAACTTAGTGAGCTTCGGTTTCAAAATAAAGAATAAAAAATAGGGCTGGGGGTATAGCTCAGAGGTAGAATGCCCCTGAGTTCAATCCCAAGTACTGCAAAAAAAAAAAAAAAAAAAAAAAAAAAAGGAGTTTTCCAGTTCTGGTTTTGTGATGTTAGAGTAGGGTGTAAGGGTAAGTTGAGGCGGGGAGTTTGGGTGGATTCTGAGAGGCGCCTGTCCGCTCGTGGATCAGGAGGGAAAGTGCTCCGGGGCGGAGGGTGGAGGAGCCACCAGGAAGGTGACTCTGAGCCTCTGGCCCCTTGCAGAATCGCCACGAGATGCTTGCGGTGGAGCCCATCAATGAGCTGCTGCGGGACAAGTGGCGCAAGTTCGGGGCCGTGTCCTTCTACATCAACGTGGTCTCCTACCTGTGCGCCATGGTCGTGTTCACCCTCACTGCCTACTACCAGCCGCTGGAGGGCACGGTGAGTGCCGAGCCCGGCGGGGCACAGCGGGTCCTCCTGGGGGGCTCCGAGAAGGCTTGGGAAAGGGGGGGAGGTGCCCCGGTGCCCAGGGCAGCTCTGAGCTGGGAGGAGACCAGGAGGACGACAAGGCAGGAGCCACAGGAGCCAGATGTTCAGGCACCGGGGAACATCTGGATCCTGGGCAGAGGTTGGGGCGGGCGGGTGGAGACTCTGACCTGCTCCCTAGCCGCCCTACCCTTACCGCACCACGGTGGACTACCTGAGGCTGGCTGGGGAGGTCATCACGCTCTTCACCGGTGTGCTCTTCTTCTTCACCAACGTGAGTGGCTGCCCCCACCCGCGGCCCCGCTCCCTGCCTCCTCCCTCCTCCTCCTCTCCCTCCTCCACTCTTCTCCCTCCTTCTTGCCCTTTTCCTCCTCTCCTTTTTCCTCTCCATCTCCTCTCCTTCCTCCTTTGCTCCCTCCTCCTCCACTTTTCTTCTCTCCCTCTTCCTCCTTTCCCTCTTCCCCATTCTCTTCCCTCCTCCTCTCCCTCCTCCTCTGCCTCCTCCTCTGCCTCTTCCTCTCCCAACCCATATTCCCCTCCTTTCCCGCTGGCACAGAGCCCGACATCTTGCCTGCCCCCACGCTGCCTTCCTCTCTCTGCCCATCCCCCGGTACCGCCCCTCTTGCAGACCTGCTCCCCTCTTCCAGATCAAAGACTTGTTCATGAAGAAATGCCCCGGAGTGAATTCCCTCTTCATCGATGGCTCCTTCCAGCTGCTCTAGTGAGTAGAGGTCCCAGGGGCAGTGGCCGCTGCCGAGGACAGTGGGGTTGGGCCACAAGACCATCTGGATGGGAGGAGGTGACTCCACTAGGAGAGTCCAGCCGGCTGGGCATCCCTGATCCAGGGCAGTGACAAGACCAAGGCCAGGCAGTGGGGTCTTCTGGTTGAAGAAACACTCGGCTGCTAAGGATCTGCCATACATACGATGAATGGGAATCACTTTACCCTTTTCTGCTGATGATTGATTGATGTCTGCCTGGAGTGCCATGTTTGAGAAGAATTTCGGGCTATCTCCATTTAGTGGGAAAGAGCTGTGATCGATTAGTGATGTCTGTCCAGGGCACAGGGTTTGGGAGTTTCTGCTTGCTCGGGACATGGTTTCCATTCCCCTTAGAATTACAGTGAAAATCGCTCAGCCATAAAATCTCCTCTGCACACCACTGGCTCTTTCTCCGGCAATCCCAAGGGCGTCACCTTTGGACCTTGTAGGGCCTTGGTATCCCACACACAGTAACTGCCAGCTGTTAACAGAATACTCAACACTGGGGAACCCACGAGTCCATCTGTCTGTCTTCTGGGGTCTAGCGGGCAGTGGGCTGTCCTGGTACCCTGGAGGACTTGGAGGCCCATCTCCCCCTCCTGGGCCTCATGGTCCCGCTTCTTTCTGTTCCTCATGTGGTCTCTGCTGCCTGTAGCTTCATCTACTCTGTGCTAGTGATCGTCTCTGCAGCCCTGTACCTGGCCGGGATCGAGGCCTACCTGGCCGTGATGGTCTTCGCCCTGGTCCTGGGCTGGATGAATGCCCTGTACTTCACCCGCGGGCTGAAACTGACCGGGACCTACAGCATCATGATCCAGAAGGTACAGGGCAGGGCCTGACCTCAGCTGTGGGGCACTGGGGTGGAGGCAGCTGTGGTCTGGACCCAGGGGACGGACAGGTGGAGGTGGAGAGGCGGGAAAGCGAGAAACCAAGTGTCTCCTCTTTGCCTCCATGACCCTGCTGGGATCGTAGATCCTTTTCAAAGACCTCTTCCGCTTCCTGCTCGTGTACTTGCTCTTCATGATCGGCTATGCTTCAGGTGAGCTCTGGGTGCCCAGGTGGGCTGGGGGTGGCAAAGCAGTGGTCATGGACCCGTTGAGTTTTGGCTGTGGGCCAAGTGTGTCGGCATCCCTACCCCGTCAACCCTCCCAACAAGCCCGAGAGACACCTGCCTTTGTCATCCCCTTTTACAGATAGGGAAACTGAGGCTTACAGAAGTTAGATAAGTCGTCCACCTTCAAAAGCTGGTATGTGTCCCAGTTCTTGGGAGGCTGAGACAGGATCGCAGGTTCATGGCCAGCCTCAGCAACTTAGACTCTGTTTCAAAATAAAAGTGGGCTGGGGTATAGCTTGGAGGTAGAACATCCCTAGTACCAAAAAAAAAAAAAAAATTGGTAAATAGTAAAACTGGCACGTTAGCTATTTCTGCAAAGGAAGTCATGTGAGACTCAGTGGCTCAAAATGACACCCTTTCCGGTTGCTCAGAAGGCTCCTGGTCCCCAGCGATTGTGCTGATCTGTCTGTGGTCAGCTGCCAGCAGCCTGGTCCAGCGAGGTTGGTCTCGGCTGGGGATGTGGCTCTTTCACGCGGTGGCTCGTGCTCCAGCTGGCCAGCTTGGGCCTGCCGCGTGAGCTCAGAGCCCGGGCGCGTGAGCAGAAGTGGTGGAGGCCAGTGCTCGGACGGCCTCCTGCTGCCCCTCTCCGGTGGCCACAGACGTCCCAGGCCAGCCCCAACTCAGAGGAGGCGAAATGGGCTCTGCTTGAGGTGAGAAGCTGTATGGCTGTGCCAGAGGGGCGTGGACGTAAGCTCAGTATTGTCCCTGCTAGTGTGACATCTTGTGATGTCATAAGGCCAGCCTGAGGCATGCTGGGACGTCAGTGACACAGGCCGTGGGGGGAAGGGCAGAGATGGGGAAGCTGACCAAGCTGCTGCTTTTTTTTTCTTTGTGGTTCTAGGGATTGAACCCAGGGGTGTTCTACCTCTGAGCTACACCCCCAGCCCCGTTTTATTCTTTATTTTGAAACAGGGTCTCACTAAGTTGGGGAGGGCCACACAAGTTGCTGAGGCTGGCCGCAAACCTGTGATCCTCCTGCCTCAGCCTCCCAAGTACTGGGATTACAAATGTGCACCACCATGCCCAGCTCCTCAAGCTGCTTTCTGAGAAATGGGTGACCCGAAGCCAGGTTCCATCCCCAGTAACACACACACACACACACACACACACACACACACACACACACACACACAGAAATGGGTGATCTGCCATCAATCCAAAGGGGAGTGGCCGCCTTGGACTGGCTCGGGCCACATTCAGATCTGGGCAGGTTCACTGGGGCATGGCCTGGCAGCCAGGGTCTGATGGTGCAATATTTTTTTTTTTCTTTTTTTCGGTACTGGGGATTGAACCCAGGAGCATTCTACCTCCAAGCTATAACCCTAGCCCTATTTTTTTATTCTTTATTTTGAAACAGGGTTTCCCTAAGTTGTAGAAGGCCTCACTAGGTAGCTGAGGCTGGCTGCGAACCTGGATCCTCTGGTCTCAGCCTCCCAAATGCGGGGATTACAAGCATGTGCCACCACACCGGCTGATGTTGGAAATATTTTAACCCAGATGGTGCTAAAGTTCTGTGTGGATTATTCTAGGAAAGCAGGGTGGTAGCCTTGGCTTGAGGAAATGGAGGCAGGGTAAAGCTTTTCCCTCCAAGGATAGGACTGAGAAGAACTGGACAGTATCAAGGGTTTAGCAGCTGGTTGGGATTTAGGACAGGAGTCCAGCCCCATGGCAGTCCTCATTACAGAAACTGAGGCAGAAGCTAGGAGCTAAAATAGCAACTTAGTGGTCAGCTTGATTATAGGGCTTCTATTAGGGTATACTAGATCCCGGGTCCAAGGCCAACATTACATAGACGGGCACATGTGCTACTGTTCCCATTTCTGTGCCCATAGCAGACATTGCTAATGGATCACAGAACTATTTTTCTGATGCATCTAGACCATATCTCAGAATCCTCAATAATGTCTACTACACAATTAAATCACGTCCATATAGGAATTGAAGTCTGCTCACTGTAATCCCTGCTTCATAGCATGTGATGTGACATGCCATGCCCACTGACGGAAGGGACTGAGCCTCCTCCTCCTCCCTGCCTTGGTGGCTTTGGACAAGTCATTGCTGCTGAAGTGTGTTGAGAAGGCTTGTCTGAGCATAGTGGGAAAGGAGGAGTGCCAGGATCAGCTTGAGATGTCTGGAGAGGAGGGGGTCCTCAGAGTCCAGCTTCGGGGGCAGTCCTGGTCTCAGCCTCACTCTTCCTGTCTGGTTGGATTGGAGGGGAAACTGGAGCCTGAGGGAGTGCTCCCCAGACCTGCAGGAGTCAGAAGCACTTTAGGGGTTCTCAGCCTTGACACCACTGACATTTGGGGCCAGATAGTTGTTGCTGTGGGGTTCTGTCCTGTATATTGTAAGCTGTTGAGCGGGACCCCTTGCCTGAGCCCACTAGATTCCAGGAACATCCCTTCCCCCAGTGACAACCAACCAATGTTCCCAGACATGGCCAGATGTTCCCTGGGGACAAAACTGACCCTGGTTAGGGGCACTCGACTGGGTCCTGAAAACCTCTTCCTTAGCAGCAAGTTTGTGGAAAGGATGAAGGCTTCCGGTCAGGAGGACCCAGTGGACTCTTCCTGGCGGATGCCTGGGCCAGCGCTCTCTGTCCCTGAGCTTCCAATTTCCCCTCCATCAAATGGGGACGCTGCCCCCACTCTCAGCTCGAGGCCTTGCGCTCAGTGAAGGCCGCCCCTCCCTCCACAGCGCTGGTGTCCCTCCTGACCCCGTGCGCCAACATGAAGGTGTGCAACGAGGACCAAAGCAACTGCACGGTGCCCACGTACCCGTCGTGCCGCGACAGCGAGGCCTTTAGCACCTTCCTGCTGGACCTCTTCAAGCTGACCATCGGCATGGGCGACCTGGAGATGCTGAGCAGCACCAAGTACCCCGTGGTCTTCATCATCTTGCTGGTCACCTACATCATCCTCACCTTCGTGCTCCTGCTCAACATGCTCATCGCCCTCATGGGGGAGACGGTGGGCCAGGTGTCCAAGGAGAGCAAGCACATCTGGAAGCTGCAGGTGAGGCCCGGGAGCTCCCCCTCAAAGTTCCTGAGACTGGGTATGTTATAAGGAAGAGAATTGTATCTGGCTCACAGTCTGAAGGCTGGATGTCTACGAGCATGGCGCCGCCTCTGCGAGCCTGTTGTACTGCATCATGACATGGCGGACTGCGTCCCATGGCGAGACAGCCCGTGCGCTAGCTGGGGTCTCTCCTCTTTTTGTGTGTGTGTGGTACTGGGGATTGAACCTAGGGGTATTCTACCTTTGAGCGACACCTCCAGTCCTATTTTATTTTATTTTTTTGTTTTATAGATGTATGCCACCATGCCTGGCTTTTCTTCCTCTTCTTAAAAAGTGACTAATGCACCTGATGTGGTGGCACATGCCTGGAATTCCAGTATTTGGAAGGCTGAGACAGGAGGATTGCAGGTTCAAGGCCATCCTGAGCAACTTAGTGAGGCTCTCAGTGACTTGAGACCCTGTTTCCAAATAAAATAATAAAAAAAGACTGGGATGTAGTGTGGAAGTAAAATGCCCCTGGATTCAATCCCAAGTACTAAAAATAAAAAGCCACTAAGCCAGGCGTGGTGGCACACGCTTGTAATCCCAGCATTCGGGAGGCTGAGACCGGAGGATCCGGGTTTGCGGTCAGCCTCTGCTACCTAGTGAGGCACTCCGCAACTTAATGAGACTCAGTTTCAAAATAAAGAATAAAAAAATAGGGCTGGGGGTATAGCTCGGAGGTAGAATGCCCCTGAGTTCAATCCCCAGTACCGCAAAAAAAAAAAAAAAAAAAAAAAAAAAAGCCACTAGTACCATCATGGAGTTCCACCCTCATGACCTCATTTAACCCTGATTACCTCCCAAAGACCTCACCTCCAAGTATCATTAACATAGGATTTTTTTCTTTTTCTTTTCTTTTTTGTACTAGGGATTGAACCCAGGCATGTTCTACCTCCTAGTTACATCCCCAGACCTTTAATTTTTTATCTGGAAACAGTCTTGCTAAGTTGCTGAGGCTGGCCTCGAACATGCAATCCTCCTGTCTCAGCCTCCCAAAGTACTGGGATTACACCACTCCCAGCTTATATATGAATTTAAGACTTTGTTTTCCGACACATGAGCTTTTGGGGACACATTCAAGCCGTAACAGAGAACATGGACCTTCCCACAAGAGCTCCATGCTGAGCCCAGGGGCAACCACTGTGCCCCACAGGAAGCAGAGGCAAGGCTGGCAGGGATGGGGGTCAGCTCAGGGAGGCATGCGCATGCATGGTGTTGTTTCTGGGATCCAAGAGCTGTTTCCCAAAGGGGATCTCTGCAGTCCTAGAAAGCAGAGGCCCCCGGGGCCTGGAGGCTCACAAACCTGGCTGTTTACAAAGAGCGTAGGCCTTGGGATTGCAGTGCTCCCATTCACCTTGCCTCTGTGGGTTTCATGGAAGCAGTGCAGTGGGAAAAAAATGAGAGCGAGTGGGCCTGCTGTCAACTTTGATCCAAACCTCTTACTTCCCTGGGCCTCAGTTTCCCCACCGGTTATAACTCGCAAAGTGCAAACTACAGCCTATGAACTAGCTGGATGGGAAGATGAGACTCATCTTTTACAGACCACCATATTTTTAAAAATTTTAATGCAAAATTTAAGAGGTAAGAGATTCCATATAAAAATCCAGACTCCTGGCCTTCTGTGACAGCTGGAAGCCACCCTCCAGCCCTCAGGTCGGTGAGAGGCACTGCTGCCTGGCTTGCCCAGTCCCCGGCTGTCCCTGGCAGTTCCCAGCCCCGAGTGGGGACTGCTGAGTGCGGTTGGCGCCTCCGGGCCCAGCTTCGCGCGCTTGCTTCCAGCGCCTGTGGGCGTCTGGGTTACAGAGGCCGTGTCCAGGGCAGTCGCAACCAGAAAGCCTGTCCTCTGCCCGCCCCGCCGCCTCATTGCTGCCGCAAGGGCAGCAGGAGTGGGTGGGGACTCACCCGTGTCCTCCCCGCAGTGGGCCACCACCATCCTGGACATCGAGCGCTCCTTCCCCGTGTTCCTGAGGAAGGCCTTCCGCTCCGGGGAGATGGTGACCGTGGGCAAGAGCTCGGACGGCACTCCGGACCGCCGATGGTGCTTCAGGTGAGGCGGCGGGCGGGCTGACCGCAGGCAAGGCAGTGTGCCTCCCTCAGCCTAGGGTGTTCATCTGTGAGGCGGGGCGACGAGAGTGTCCCCTCCTTGGCCAGCTGTGTGATCAGACAGGCCGGCCTGTGGGCAGTGCTTGGCCAGCGCCTGGCGCACGTCCTGACGGGAGGCAGAGGCCGGGAGGCTGGGAGGTAGGGCTCCTCTCGGGCCATTGCCCTCTGTCGGCCCAGCAGTGAGGTGTGCTTCAGTGCCCTGGCTAAAGTGGGACGCTGAGGAAGCCAGAGCTGCCGGGACTCGTCTGCAGAGTGACTCTGTGTCCAGATGTGCAGAGGGGGCCTGCTTCCTGGGGAGACCCTGGAGATCTTTCTTTTTAAAGTGACTCATTCCTCTTGAGTGATTGCCGGCATAGGCTGTAAGAGCGATACCTGGAGCCAGGCAAAGTCAGTTTCCTCATCTGTGAAACAGGGATGATAAAATGGGCATGGTGGCGCATGCCTGTAATCCCGATATTTGGAGGCTGAGACAGGAGGATTACAGGTTCAAGGCCAGCCTCAGCAACTTAGTGAGATTGTCAGCAATGTAGCAAGACCCTGTTTCAAAACAAAAAATTTAAAAAGGGCTGGGGGGAAACCTTGGAGGTAGAATGCCTTTGGGTTCCATCCCCAGTGCCGCCCACACACAAAAATGGGGACGATAATAGCAACCACCTCCTAAGCCAGCTGGCCGGTTCTGCTCAGTCTGAATCCTAAGTTCAAGTCCTGACTCTGTAACTTATCAGCTCTGTGACCCCGGGAGAGTAGCCTAACACACCTCAGGTGTTCATCTGAAAGTGGGAACAGTAAATGTGTGTGTGGCTTCCCTTTTTAGTTGTTGCGGGTAGCAATTTCTTTTTTTTGGTACTGGGGATGGAATCCAGAGGGCATTCTACCTCTGAGCTGCACCATGCAGCCCTATTTTTTATTCTTTATTTTGAAACAGGGTCTAAGTTGCAGAGGGCCTCACTAAGTAGCTGAGGCTGCCCGTGAACCTGAATCCTCCTGTCTCAGCCTCCCAAGTACTGGGATTACAAGCGTGCGTGCCACCGTGCCTGGCTTGCAGGTAGCAATTTCTAAAAGAAAGAAAGAAAAAGGAAAAAGAGGTTATATGAAAAATAACAAAAAATAATTTTAAACAGCAAAAGTCATATTGGACCAATTTCATGTAAGAGTCTATAACTTGAGTTTACTAGGGTGTCCCAGTAATAAGAAGTAATAATATCAAGGAGTGTGTCCATCAGTGAGTGAAAAGATGAACAAATGTGGTACGTCCATACGTTGGAATATTATTTGACCATGCATAGGAATGAAGCTCTAATCCCTGCTGCAGCATGGTTGGACTTCAAAAACATGATGCTGGATGAAGGAACCAGACACAGAGGACCATGCATTGTGATTCCACTTGTTTGAAATTTCCAGCATAGGCAAAGCTGCCAAGACAGGAGGCAGGTTGGAGCTGCCCAGGGCTGGGGCAGTGGTCATGGGCAGTTGTTGCTTAGTGGGTACAGAACTAATTCTTAACTTCTGTTAAGGGAAATGGTAAAGTTTAGGAAGGGATAGGTGTGATGGTTGCATGACATAGCATTGTACTTAATGTCACCAGATTGTATACATAAAAATGATTGAAAACTGGGTGTGATGGCGCACGCTTGTCATCCCAGTACTTGGGAGGCTGAAACTGAAGGATCTGGGTTCACGGCCAGCCTCAGCTACTTAGTGAGATCCTCTGCAACTTAGTGAGACCCTGTTTCAAAATAAAGAATAAAGAATAGGACTGGGGGTGTAGCTTGGAGGTAGAATGCCCCTCGGTTCAATCCCTAGTGCCAAAATAAAAAAGATTGAAATGGCCAATCCCGTTATATACACTCCACCATGGCAGAAACAAGGGCGGTTCGTGCCGAGGGCTGCTGGGCCCGGCTCCCGTGACCCTCTGTGCTGACCCACCAGGGTGGACGAGGTGAACTGGTCTCACTGGAACCAGAACCTGGGCATCATCAATGAGGACCCGGGCAGGAGCGAGACCTACCAGTACTACGGCTTCGCACACACCGTGGGCCGGCTGCGCAGGGGTGAGTGGGGCGGAGGGCGAGGGCGAGGGGCGAGGGGCTGGCCAGCCCTGTTCAGGGACCCCTCGTCCACGTGTGTGGAATGGGAGGGTGGGTTCGTGCAGGCCTGGGGCACCCCACCTTTGCGGCTTTGCCCTGGGCCTCCCTGGGCTGTGATGCCTCTTTTGCCCTGGGTGGAGAGCCCTTTCTGTTTTTCAGTGAACATTTAGTGCAGAAGATGCCAAGGGAGAGGGCTTGGCACTTGGGGCGTTCTGAGCCAGGCACTTACGTACAGTTGTGGGCCAGTGCCTTGACCTCTCTGAGCCCAGTTTTCACATCTGTAAAATGGGTACAATAATACCTCCCCCATCAGAGCTGGAATGCCCAGTTCACGATAGGGGCTGGGGTGTGGCTCGTGGTAGAGTGCTTCCCTAGCGTGCATGTGTGTGAGGCCCTGGGTTCCGTTCCCAGCATCACACACACACACCAAAGTAAGATAGTATGCTGGGTGTTGTGGCACATGTCTGTAATCCCTGTACTTGGGAGGCTGAGACAGGAGGATTGCAGGTTTGAGGCTGGACTCAGCAACTTAGCAAGGCCCTCAGCAACTTAGTGAGTCCCCGTTTCAAATAAAACAAACAAAAAATTTCTTTAAAAAAGGTTGTGGGTGTAGCTTGGAGGTAGGGTGCCCCTGGTTCAATCCCTGGTACCCCACACAAAACAAACAGCAAAGTGAGGCACAGCAGGCACTCAGGTCCGCACCTGCTCTCCGCCAGATCGCTGGTCCTCCGTGGTGCCCCGGGTGGTGGAGCTGAACAAGAACTCGAGCCCGGACGACGTGGTGGTGCCTCTGGACGACTTGGGGAGCCCCAGCTGCGAAGGCCGCCGGCAGAGCTACCCCCCCAAGTGGAGGACTGATGATGCCCCCCTCTAGGCGCTGCGGCCTCCCCACCCCTTCACCACCCCCCTCTAGTCCGCCTGCATCTCAGAGACTCCTTGCGGTGTCCCCCACAACCACCTGGGCCCCCTGGAGGTGAGGGCTAATGCAGACGCTGGGGAGGCCCCAGGACCCTCTGCCCGCCCGTCCGCCTGCCTGGCTCACTCCCATGGAGTTACGAGGCCCGCGCGGGCCCTCTGCCTGCCGCAGGGTCAGCGCCGGGCTCTGCACTATTCTCGGCCCTCAGGAAGCGGCGCGCCCCAGCCCGCCCCGCACACTGGCCTGCGTGGCCGGGGCGCCCGGCCAGCTGCACCTGCTGTGTCCCCAGAGTGTCTGGGACTCACCGGTGCTCAATAAATGTTCTGTGACACTAAGGGAGGCAGGAGAGTTGGAAATGCCAGCGGTAGAGGAGGAGGGACCTGCCGGAGCCGTGGTCTGGGCAGCGTGGTGGCCTGTGAAGTGGGAGTCCGGCGGGCGTGGCCAGCCTTGCATCGCTGTGACCAGACCCCGAGGACGGCAGCTGACAGCAAGGCAGCATGCTTGGGCTCAGGCTCAGCTCCGGCGAGGCTGGACGCGGCAGGATCGTGGGGCTGCTCAGCTTACCAGGGTCAGGAAGGGAGTGGGTGAGAAATAGCCCTGCAAGCTGGTGTGGTGGTACGCCAGTAATCCCAGTACCTAAGGGGCTGAGACAGGAGGATCACAGGTTCAAGGACAGCCTCAGCAATTTAGCACTTTCAAAATAAAAAATAAAATAGGGCTGAGGATGTAGCTCAGAGGTAGAATGCCCCCGGGTTCAATCCCAGTACCACCAAAAAAAAAAAAAAAAAAAAATTCCCCTTCAGAGCTAAATGGGTCACTGGGCCTGTCTCCTCCAAGTCACCGGTCAGCGCAGGGATGGGGAGGGGCCCACCTCCGAGCACTGCAGTGCTGGTGACCAAGTCTTCACCGCGTGAGTTTCTGGGTAATGAGGCTGGAGGGCAGCTGGAGGCCTCTGGCCGGAGGAGACCCCACCCCTCCCAGGGTCCTGTGTCTCGTGCTTCAGCCCGTCAGCACACAGGAAGCAGTGCCTGCCCTAAAGAAGGAGGTGGTAATATGGAGAAGTGACCCAGCCAGGCCTGGAGTTCTAGGAGAAGGGAGGATGGGCCCCTGTGGGTGCACACCTGTCATCGCAGTACTTGGGAGGTGGAGACAGGAAGATCGCAGGTTCAAGGCCAGCCTCAGCAACTTGGTGAGGCCTTGTTTATAAAATAAGAAAATATGAAGGGCTAGGATGGAGCTCCCCCCAACCCCCCACAATGCCCCTGGGTTCAATGGCCAGTACCCTCCCCCAAAGGAGGGTGGGAAATCCACATTGCCAGGGCAACCAGTAGCATCTGTGGCCCTTTCCTCGATGTCCACCCTCTCCCTCAAGATTGTCACCAATGGCTATGGGTTTTCTAGAGGCCTGTTGGGGTGAGCCTGCCCACAAAACCAAATACCCTCCCAACTCATGGGCGTCAGTAACTTCTTGAAGTAAGGATTTAGTTCTTTGATTTTAATTTTTTGTTTGTTTTTGGTGGCAATGGGGATTGAACCCAGGGACATTTTACCTCCGAGCTACACCCCAGCCCTTTTTTTTTTTTTTTTTTTTTTTTTTGCGGTACTGGGGATTGAACTCAGGGGCATTCTACCTCCGAGCTATACCCCCAGTCCTATTTTTTATTCTTTATTTTGAAACCGAGTCTCACTAAGTTGCGGAGTGCCTCACTAGGTAGCTGAGGCTGGCCGCGAACCCAGATCCTCCGGTCTCAGCCTCCCGAATGCTGGGATTACAAGCGTGCGCCACCACGCCCGGC
>PVLC010012555.1:0-43962 GCA_004027655.1 Graphiurus murinus
GTATTAGGGTTCTCACTTCTCCACAACCTTGCCAGCATTTTTTGTTGTCTGTGTTCTTGATGGTTGCCATCTGATTGGAGTTAGGTGAAATCTCAGAGTAGTTTTGATTTGCATCTCTCTGATTGCTAATGATGTTGAACATTTCCTCATACATTTATTGGCCATTTGTATTTCTTCTTTTGTGAAATGTCTATTTAGAGCCTTTTCCCATTTTTTGATTGGGTTATTTGTTTTCTTAGCTGTGAGTTTCTTGAGTTCTCTGTATATACTAGATATTAGTCCTCTGTGGGTTTTCTGTTGAGGTTCTTGATAGTTTCCTTTGCTGCACAAAAGCTCTTTAGTTTAATGCAATCCCATGTATTGATCTTCCTTTGAGTTGCTTGTGCTTTTGAGGTCTTGTTGAGAAAGTTTTTACCTGTGCCTATGTGTTCAAGTGTTGGGCGTATGCCCTCATCAAGTAGCTGCACGGTCTCTGGCCTGACTTCCAGATCTTTGATCCACCTGGAATTGACTCTTGTGCAGAGTGAGAAAGTGGGGTTTATTTCCATTTTCCTGCATATGGTTAACCAGTTTTGCCAACACCATTTGTTAACAAGGCTATCTTTTTTCCAGTGAATACTTTTGGCTCCTTTGTCAAAAATCAGTTGACTGTAAGCACATGGGTCTGTTTCTGAATCTTCTATTCTGCTCCATTGGTCTGTGTGTCTGTTTTTGTGCCAATACCATACTGTTTTTATTACTGTGGCTTTGTAGTAAAGTTTGAAGTCAGGTATTGTGATACCTCCTGCATGGTTCTTATTACTAAGAACTACTTTGGCTATCCTGGGCTTTTTTGTTCTACATGAATTTAAGGACTGATTTTTCTATGTCTGTGAGGAGTGACCTTGGTAATTTCATGGGTATTAAATTGAATTTGTAGATTAGTTTTGGGAGGATGGCCATTTTGATGATATTTATTCTGCCTATCCAAGAACATGGTAGATTTTTCTGTCTTCTAAGGTCTTTATCGATTTCTTTTTTCAGCTTTTTGTAGTTTTCCCTATAAAGGTCCTTTACCTCTTTGGTTAGGTTTATCCCTAAGTATTTTATTTTTGGGGGTGCTATTGTGAGTGGAATTGTTTTCTGGATTTCTTTTTCAGTGGTTTTATGGTTGGCGTATAGAAAAGCTTCTGATTTTTTAAGATTGATTTTGTATCCAGACACTTTGCTGAATTTGTTGATCAGTTCTATAAGTTTCTTGGCTGACTTTGTTGGGTCTTCTAGGTATAATATCATGTCATCTGCAAAGAGGGATAGTTTTAGTTCTTCTTTCCCTATTTTTATCCCTTTGATTTCCTTCTCTTGCCTTATTGCTCTGGCTAGAGTCTCAAGTACTATGTTGAACAGAAGAGGTGATAATGGACATCCTTGTCTTGTTCCTGTTTTTAGTGGGAGGTCTTGCAGTTTTTCTCCATTTAATATGATATTGGCTGTAGGCCTATTGTTTATCTCCTCTATGATTTTGAGGTATGTTCCTTCTATTCTGATTATCTGCAATACTTTTGGCAAGAATGGTTATGGATCTTGTCAAATGCTTTTTCAGCATCAATTGAGATGACCATGTGATTGTTGTCTTTGATTCTGTTCGTGTGGTGAATTACATGGATTGTTTTTCATATGTTGAACCAGCCTTGCATCCCTAGGTTGAACCCGACTTGGTCATGGTGCATAATTTTCTTGATGTGGTTTTTTATGTGCATTGCTAGTATTTTGTTTAGAGTTTTGCACCTAAATTCATCAGTGATATAGGCCTATAGTTTCCTTTTCTTGAGCTGTCTTTATTTGGCTTTGGTATTAATGTGATATTGGCAACATAGAAAGTGTTTGAGAGGGTACCGTTTCTTTCTATTTCACAGAATAGTTTGAGGAGTGTTGGGATTAGCTCTTCTATAAATGTTTTATATAATTCACTTGGAAAACCATCTGGCCCTGGGCTTTTGTCTGATGGTAATCTTTTTATTTCAGTTTCTATTTCCTTGGTTTTTATTGGTTGATTTAAGTTTTCTAAATATTCTTGACTCAGTTTAGCAGGGTTGTATGTATCTAAAAAATTGTCAGTTTCTTCCAGATTTTCCATTTTGTTGGAGTATGGTTTTTCAAAATAGTTTCTGATGATCCTCTGTATTTCCGCACTGTCAGTGGCAATATCACCTTTTTCATCTCTTATTTTGGTAATTTGGGTTGATTCTCTCTTTTAGTTAGGTTGGCCAATGGTTTATCTATCTTGTTTATTTTTTCAAGAAACCAGCTTCTGGTTTTATTGATTTTCTGTATTGTTTTTTATTCTCTATTTCATTACTTTCTGGTCTGATTTTCATGATTTCCTGTCTTCCACTGGCTTTGGGGTTGGACTGTTCATGTTTTTCAAGGGCTTTGAGCTGTGTCCTTAGGTTATTTATTTGGTGAGTTTCTGTTCTTCTTATATGGGCACTCAGTGCTATAAATTTTCCTCTTAGTACTGCCTTTAAGATGTCCCAGAGGTTTTGATATGTTATGTCTCTGTTTTCATTGGTTTCTAGGAATTTTTTAAATTTCCCCCCTTACTTCTTTTATGACTCATTCCTCGTTCAGCAATGTGGTGTTCAGTCTCCATGTGTTTACATGATTACTCCGGGTTTTTTAGAGTTGATTTCTAGTTTCACTCCATTGTGGTCTGAAAAGATGCAGGGAATTATGTTACATTTTTAAAATTTGCCAGTGCTCTCTTTGTGGCCCAGAATGTGGTCTATTTTAGAGAAGGTTACATAGGCAGCTGAGAAAAATGTGAATTCAGGTGTAGTTGGGTGAAATATTCTGTATATGTCTAACAGGTCCATTTGGTTTATGGTATTATTTAGATCTGAAGCATCTTTACTCACCTTTTTTTAGAAGATCTGTCTAGTGATGTGAGAGGAGGATTGAAGTCTTCTAGTATTAGTGTACTGGGAACTATGTGTCATTTTATATCATGCAGAGTTTGTTTTATGAAAGTGGCTGCACCTATGTTTGGGGCATAGATGTTGATAATTGTTATTTCCTCTTGCTGTATTGTTCCTTTTACTAGTAAAAGGTGATCATCTTTGTCTCTTTTGTTGAGCTTAGGCTTGAAATCTAATTTATCCAATATCATAGTTGCTACTCCAGTCCCATTGGCATGAATTACCTTACTCCAGCCCTTCACCTTTAGTTTGTGGGAATCTTTGCTTGTAACGCCTGTTTCTTGCAGGCAGCATATAGATGGATTCTGGGTATTAATCCATTTTGCCACCTTGTGCCTTTTTATTGGGGAGTTGAGACCATTTATATTCAGTGTGATTATTGAGAGATGATTTTTATTCCTAATATTTTGAGCTTTGACTTTTGATTGTGATAGTGTTTTTTCTTCTTTGCTTAGTTGTTTGCCTCCTGGTTATTATTGTTTCTCTGGTTCTGATGTTTACTTGTTAGCTTTTCTTTGTAGTTAATCTGTTTGAGTATTTTCTCTAGTGGTGGTTTGGAGCACATAAAAGCTTTCAGTTTCTGTTTGTCATGGAAGGTTTTTATATCCCCGTCAATTTTGAGAGAGAGAGTTTTGCTGGGTAGGAGAATCTTGGCTGCAAGTTATTGTCTTTCGGAGTTTGGAATATGTTGCTCCAGCCCCTCCTGGCTTTCATGACTTGTTTTGGGAGGTCTGGAGGGATTCTAGTTGGTTTGCTTCTAAATGTCAGTTGACCTTTTACTTTTGTTGCCTTTAGAATTCTTTCCTTAGCCTCTACATTAGTCATCTTGATTATTATGTGGCGTTTTGGACCTCTTCTTTGGTCTTTTCTGAATGGGGTTCCATATGTTTCCTACACCTGCGTGTCACCTTCTCTTTCTATGTTTTGAAAATTCTCTGATATTACTTCTTTAAAAAGGTTGTTTATCCCATTAGTTTAAACTTCTAATCCCTCTTCTATGCCTATTATTCTTAGGTTAGCTCTTTTAAAATTGGCCCAGATCTCATTAATGTTAGATTCATACTGTCAAATTTTTTTCCTATATTATGTATAATGGACTCATTTTTGGAATGGTCATCTTCTAGGAGTAATACTCTGTTTTCCATGTGGTCTAAGCTAATGTTTATAGTTTGTCTTGATGCCTTCACTTCCATTATTTCATCTTTCTCATCTCTCAAGGCTTCTCTATGATTCCTGCTCAGGGTGTCAAATTCTTTGTTTATTGTTCCTTTATTTCTTTGCAGCTCTTTCTGCATTCTTTCTGGAAGTTTTGTATCATTTCTATTATTGAAGATCTGAATTGTTCTTCTGGTAAACTCTGCCATTCAGTTTCATTGAGTTCTGTTTTTGTGGGGTCGTGTTGGGTCATTGTTTCTTTGGTATTTCTCCTTCCCATTGTTTCTCTGGTCTTAAATTTATAACTTTGCTGCTCTTGCACTCTTTCTCTGAATTTATAGGTTTCTTATTTTTATTTTCTCTCTGTAAATGGTATCTTATACTGAGTTGCAATTACTCTGGTACTTCTTCTGCCTGCTCTATCGGTGTCTTTGGTGGGTTTCAGGTGCTGACTTCTAGTGTCTAGCAAAAGCTAACAAAGCAACCAATCCTCCAAAGAAATATACATAAATCGAAGCAATGCAAAGTAAAAACAGAGTTAAAATGAAACAAAACAAAGCAAAAATCCCAGAAAACAAGAAACATCAGCAAGAAGCAAAATAAAAATCCCTGCAAGTTTGTAAGAAGAGACCTGATTTTGCCTCTGCAGACTTTTGAGTAGATTCCTGCTGCTGTGGGCAGCAGACAAAATGGTGGCTGTTACTGCTGCACACACACTGGCTCCCCAGTTCTCCCTGGTCTGCTCTCTAGATTCTGACAACTGCCCCTGTTGCTTTATTCACTTTTATGCTGCTTTGCTTCTCTTTCCTTCCGTCAAGAAGCTGCTCCTGTTTCAGTTTTGATTCAAGCTTTGGAGTGCAGTTATCTCTGCTCTGGTTCTGTAGGGAGAGGTGTGCTGGGATGGCCCTGTGTGGCTTAAGCTGTTCATACCACACATTCCGGTCTCTGTTGAAGATGCCTCAATATGCTGCCTGGCTAGTATGAGGGGTTCAGGAGTCGCTCACTCCACCTCTAGTCGGTGGGGATGCAGAAGGTCGTTATATTTCTCTGTCAGTAGACCCCACACCGGGGGCTAGCTCAGTGGCACCGGCCACTCAGCAGTGTGGTGTTGCAGCCACGGACATGGGCTTCTTTGCTCTCCCTGGTTGGCCTTCCGGATTCCAATCAGCTGTATTTCAGTTTCGTAGTGTTTTTCCCCTTTTTGTTGCTTTTTTCTTCTGTCAAAAAGCTGCTTCTATGGCTGATTTGAATAGAGCTCACAGTGCCTCTTGAGACATGTCTCACTCTGTCGCCATCTTCCTGGAAGTCCCGCTCTTGGCTTTTTAGAGTCTAAAATAACAATGAGCTTCTTAGTTGTTGGTATATAGAAAAACAATATTGCTAAAATGGCTTTGTTTAGGTGTCTTCACTGAATGACAACAAAGGTTGCTAAAAATTAGATTTCAGGTCAATGTGTAATTTTGTATACATTGCTTTCATGGAAATAATTATATATTCTTTCACCTGAGAACCCTAAAAATTTGGAAATAATGATCAGACTGACATGCATAAAATGAGTGTCAGGTAGCCCAAGGGATTCTCTGGGACAAATTGCACAGTGAGAGAACTGAAAGGATGTTTTTATTTCTCCTCTATCTCTCAGATGGAGAATATCCCATTTGCTGAGCTTGCCAGCTCTGCATTAAATTCCTAGTCTTTTTCTGTGTCTGACTTTGGTAGTATAGATCAAAAGATAGAGAAGATATTCACCAGAAAACAATATGTGAACAATGATACTATCTTGTGTCTAGATCTGTTTTACAAAAGGAAAGTAAGGAATCTAAAGTATGTATTAAGGAGAAATCCAAATCTATGCCAGCAAGGTAAATAAGATATCCCTTCTGGCCACACTAAGAGATAAACAGTTGTCCACCAGAGCCCAAAAAGAAAACCCAATAAATAAAAAGATATATTTATAGGCATGAGGAGATATCATAATTAAGCAAATAATTTGTAAAAGGTAAAACTTATAAACATGTATGTGATAAAGATGGTTGGTTAAAATTCAAAGAAGTTGTTTAAAGAGTTTTCTAAAAGTCACATTAAAAGTATTGATCCTGTGTTTAGAACCATTTGGTTTTTGCCGGGCGTGGTTGTGCAGGCTTGTATTCCCAGTACATGGGAGACTGAGATGGGAGGATTGCAGATTTGTGGTCAGCCTCAGCTACTTAGTAAGGCCCTCCATAACTTAGTGAGAC
Source organism: Graphiurus murinus (assembly GCA_004027655.1). NCBI lineage: Eukaryota > Metazoa > Chordata > Mammalia > Rodentia > Gliridae > Graphiurus > Graphiurus murinus. The sequence goes on from PVLC010012555.1 coordinate 6,350, forward strand.
CCTACTTCAGTAATAAAGAATAAAACATAGGGCTTGGAGGTGTACCTTGGAGGTAGAATGCTCCTGGGTTCAATCCCCAATACTGCAAAAAAAAAATAGCTTTCTTAAGACATTGATCTGCTTTTGGTAAAATTCTACCAAAACAAGCCTACAGAACAAAATTTTACATTTTATTAAGATAATTTATTGTGTTTCCTGCTGTATATTGATGACAAAATTTTAGATATGTGTGTTCTCAAAATGTACAGGACTTCTAAAATATAAAATGTAAGATTACTAAGCTAATGGCATCTAAACAAAACAAAATAATATAGCCTTTCCAGGCTTATGCTTATTCATTCCTAATTACATTATAACCATCTTCTTTATGCAAAGATATAAGTAAGATTTGTTTTATCCCTGACAATTCTGTTTTGCGTTTTCTTATAAAATGTATAACTCTTGTTTGTTTATGTTTAAGAGAAGTACAATACACAGTTTTTTGAGATAATAGCCATCAGCCATCACCTATAAGGCAGCTTAAAAGGACTGATAAAACTGACCTTCTATGTGTTCAACAACTGAGGCTTAGAGAACAATAAAGAGATAAAGTGCTAAGAAAAATAGCCAATATTTTGGCCCTAGTCCTCCAAGGTCAAATAGGAACCAGGGATAATAAGACTTCTCTAAAAGCTCCTGCAACTCCAGTGAGTCATCTAACCTCCTAAAATAGAAATATCATGAAGTCCCCAGAGACTGGGAGACATAAGCACATACTCTGCAAAGAGGAAGGTCATCAGAGAGAATATATCCTCTATGCTTCAAAGAAAGTCAAATAGTCAGCAAGACCAAGACCTGTTCTGGCGGATGGCACAACTGATAGACATAAAGCCTCACCAAGTCCCTAAGAATAACCCTGAGGAGACTTGACTGACCTTAGCAACAAAATTGTTAGACTAACTTATGTTTTCCCAACATTAGGCTGTTTACTTGGTCTTGAACACCGAACAGGAAAGTAAAACAAAAAATAAGTGTAAAGGGAACCCAAGATGGTGTCTGAGTGAAACACCTCTCCTCAGGCGCTGTGAGATCGAATCAAATCTGCCATAAAAGCAGCTTCTTGATGGAAGAAAAAAGAGCAACAAAAATGCAAACAAAGCAATGAAAATTGAACTACAACTAAAGAGACCTCAGAAAGCTAACCAGAGAGAACAAAGGAGCCCAACTGAGTGGCGGCGGCCATTAAGCCAGCCGGCCAGCTGTGTACCCAGTGACCAGGCGTGGAGTAAGCGAATCCAGAACTCCACATCCTAACCAGGCAGCATATACCTGCACCATCCACAGTGACCGGAACATGTGGTACGGCCAGTGTAAGCCCCCACAGGACCACCCCAGCTCACCTTTCCCTCCAGAGCTAGAGCAGCAATAAACTGCACTGCAGAGCTTGAATCAAAACTGCCACAAATGCAGCTTCTTGATGGAGAGAAAGAAAAGCAAAGCAGCAAAAAAAAAAGTGAATAAAGCAAAAAAAGCAGCTGAACAGAACCCAGGGAGAACAAAGGAGCCAGCAGGGGTGGGCCCTGCGAACCAGCGGCTGCCATTTTGCCAGCTGCCATCTTGCCAGCCGCCATTTTGCCAGTCGCCAATAGCAGCATCTACTACCACCAAGCCCTCCAATGACCTCCTGAGCACACAACGACCAGAAGTGGAGTAAGCGACTACGGAATTCCACACCCTAACTGGGCATCATATCCCCGCAGGATCAACAGTTATCATGAACACCTGGGACAACCATCCTAGACCTACGAGGAGAACACCTCAGATCACCCCTCCCACCAGAGCTAGAGCAGCAGGGATCTGTAAGTTAAATTGCACCTCCGGGGTGCATAAGTCCCTATACAAAGCTCAAACTCAGTCACCTGCCCTTCAAGCAATTGAGTAAGAGCAGAAGTGTAGGAGGGAACTAGTGCATACAGTGCAAAGAACTTCCAGGCACCCTGAAAAATGCCTGGCATATAGAAAACACTCCCACCACCAGCAAAGGCAGAGAGAGATGCAGACAGGCCCTGTAGAGAGCTCAGAGACACAAGCTTGTAGCGGGAGAGGTATCAGCGGAATTCCCTCCCTGCACTGAAAGAGTAAATAAGAATGCCAGAGACACACTCGAAAATCTAATAGAGTAAGCAGACATTTAAAAGCTGAAAATATCCACGCAGATCCAAAAGGGCTGCAGAGGCCAACTCAGCTCTGTAGTTACAAACTAGCAGGGTTTTTGTTTTTGTTTCTTGTTGTTTTTTGGTTTTGGGGTTTTTTGTTTTGTTTTGTTTTTGTGTTATGTTTTATTTGTTTTTACTCTGTTTTTATTTTGTATTGCCTTGATTTACTTATCTTTGGATGATTGGTTACATTGTTATATTTTGCTTAGTCTGTTGACTCTCCTCCTTATCCCTCTTACAAGTTTCCCTCTCTCTCTCCCATCTATGTTCTTCACCTCAACACTTTTTCTCTTCTCTTTTCTTTTTCCTTTTTTCCCTGTCTCATATCAAGACCATCTCATACTACCACATCTAAAACTCTATATTGACCATCAGAATCCCCCAACATATCCACTATCTCTAATTTCTACCTTATATCACCTAAACACACTCAACCTCTTGTTCCACTGGACCATACCCTCTACTTTACCCTATTCTTGCATTCATCACTGTCACTTCTCATCCAACCTGTACCAGTGAACACAACCTGTCCCTGTATATACTAGCAGACACCTCTAAACCCCCACTGCAGAGATCAAATGAGAAAGCTTGCAAGAGCAGCAAAGATATAAATTTAAGAACAGGGGAAGCATGGGAAGGAAAATAGCAAAGAAACAATGAGCAACCACAACCCTTCAATAACAGATCTCACCAACCCAGAATGGCAGAGATTACCAGAAGAACAATTCAGATCTTTAATCTAGAATGAACACAAGATTTTTGGAAAGAAAGGGAGAGTTGGAAAGAAATAAAGGAACAAATAAACAAAGAATGTGACGACATGAAAAGGAACCACAGAGAAGAATTGAAGGAAGTGAAAGATGAAATAACTGAAATGAAGGCAACAATACAAACTATAAACAGTAGATTAGACAACATGGAAAAGAGAATTTCACTCATAGAAGAAGATAACGATTCCAAAAATTTATTCATAGTACATAATTTAGAAAAAAAAATCAACAGTATGACCAAAGAAGACCAAAGATATTCATCATGCCACATAATAATCAAGTTGACTAATGTAGAGGCTAAGAAGAGGATTCTAAAGCCAACAAAAGTAAAAGGCCAAGTGACAGTTAGAGTCAAACCAACTAGAATCACTCCAGACCTCCCAAATCATCATGAAAGCCAGTAGGGGCTGGAGTAACATATTCCAAACTCTGAAAGACAATAACTTGCAGCCAAGATTCTCCTACCCAGCAAAACTCTTTCTCAAAATTGAAGGGGATATAAAACTCTTCCATGACAATCAGAAACTGAAAGCATTTATGTCTTCCAAACCAGCACTAGAGAAAATACTCAAAGAGATTAACTACAAAGAAAAACTAACAAGTAAACATCAGAACCAGATAAATACTAATTTCAGGAAGCGAACAATTAAGCAAAGAAAAATAAACACCACCGAAAACATAAGTCAAAATTCAAAATATTAGGAATTAAAAATCATCTCTCAATAATCACACTGAATATAAATGGTCTCAACTTCCCAATAAAAAGGCACAAGGTGGTAAAATGGATTAATACCCAGAATCCATCTATATGCTGCCTGCAAGAAACACATATTACAAGCAAAGATTCCAACAAACTAAAGGTGAAGGGGTGGAGTAAGGTAATCCTTGCCAATGGAACCTGAAGACAAGCAGAAGTAGCAACCATGATATCAGATAAATTAGACTTCAAGCCTAACGTTATCAGAAGAGACAAAGAAGGTCATTTTTTACTAGTAAAAGGAACAATTCAGCAAGAGGAAATAATTATCAACATCTATGCCCCAAACATAGGTGCAGCCACTTTCATAAAACAAACTCTGTATGATATAAAGACAAACATAGATCCCAGTACATTAATACTGGGAAACTTCAACACTCCTCTCACATGACTAGACTGACCTTCTAAACAAAAGGTCAGTAAAGATGCCTCAGAACTAAAGAATACCATAAACCAAATGGACCTATTAGACACATGTAGACTCTTTCACCCAACTACAGTTGAATTCACATTTTTCTCAGCTGCACATGAAACCTTCTCCCAAATAGAACACATTTTGGGCTACAAAGTGAGCACTGGCAAAGTAAAAAAATGTAACATAATTCCCTGCATCTTTTCAGACCACAATGGAGTGAAATTAGAAATCATTTCTAAGAAGCCCCAGACTAATCATGTACACACATGGAGAATGAACACCACACTGCTGAATGAGGATTGAGTCATAGAAGAAGTAAGAGAAGAAATTAAAAAATTCTTAGAAACCAAAGAAAATAGAGACGCAACATATCAAAACCTCTGGGAAACTTTGAAGGCAGTAATAAGAGGAAAATGTATAGTACTGAGTGCCCACATAAGAAGAAGCAAAAATCAAATAAATAACGTAATGACACAGCTCAAAGCAGTTGAAAAACAAGAACAGTCTAACTCCGAAGCTAGTAGAAGACAGGAAATTATGAAAATCAGAGCACAAATTAATGAAGTAGAGAATAAAAAAAAGAAAATCAACAAAACCAAAACCTGTTTCTTGAAAAAATAAATAAGATAGATAAAACATTGGCCAACATAACCAAAAGAAAGAGAGAATCAACCCAAACTACCAAAATAAGAGATGAAAAATGGGATATTACCACTGAGATTATGGAAATACAGAGGATCATCAGAAAGTATTTCGAAAAACTGTGATCCAACAAAATGGAAAACCTAGAAGAAATTGACAAATTTCTAGATATATAACCTTCCTAATTGAGTCAAGAAGATATAGAAAACTTAAATTGACCAATAAAAATCAAAGAGATGGAAACAACAATAAAGAGTTTACCATCAAACAAAAGCCCAGGGCCATTAGGTTGTCCAAGTTAATTTCATAAAACATTTATAGAAGAGCTAACCCCAAAACTCCTCAAATTATTCCATGAAATAGAAAGAAACGGGAGCCTCTCAAACACATTCTATGAAGCCAACATCACATTAATACCAAAGCCAAGTAAAGACAGCTCAAGAAAAGAAAACTATAGGCCTGTATCATTAATGAACTTAGATGCAAAATTGCTAAACAAAATACTAGTAATGCACGTACAAAACCACATGAAGAAAATTATACACCATGACCAAGTTGGGTTCATCCCAGGGATGCAAGGCTGGTTCAACATACGAAAAACAATCCATGTAATTCACCACATAAACAGAATCAAAGACAAAAATCACACGATCATCTCAATTGATGCTGAAAAAGCATTTGACAAAATCCAACACCCAGTCATGCTAAAAGCACTGCAAAGAATCGAAAAAGAAGGAACATACCTCAACATCATAAAGGCAATATACAATGGGCCCACAGTCAATATCATATAAATGGAGAAAAACTGCAAGAGTACCCACTAAAAACAGGAACAAGACAAGGATGTCCATTATCACATCTTCTGTTCAATATAGTACTTGAGACTCTAGCCAGAGCAATAGGACAAGATAAGGAAATCAAAGGGGTAAAAATAGGAAAAGAAGAACTAAAACTATCCCTTTTTGCAGATGACATGATACTATACCTAGAAGACCCAACAAAATCAGCCAAAAAACCTATAGAACTGATCAACAAATTCAGCAAAGTGTCTAGATACAAATTGAATCTTAAAAACTCAGAAGCTTTCCTGTATGCCAACCATAAATCCACTGAAAAAGAAATCCAGAAAACAATTCCACTCACAATAGCACCCCAAAAAATAAAATACTTAGGGATAAACCTACCCAAAGAGGTAAAAGGTCTCTAAGGAAAAGTATAAAAAATTGAAAAAAAAGAAATCAATGAAGACCTTAGAAGATGGAAAGATCTTCTTTGCTCTTGGAGAGGCAGAATAAATATCACCAAAATGGCCATCCTCTCAAAAGTGATCTACAGATTCAATGCAATACCCATGAAATTACCAAGGTTGCTCCTCACAGACATAGAAAAATCAGTCCTTAAATTCATTTGGAACGACAAAAAGCTCAGGATATCCAACTTAGTTCTTAGCAACAAGAACCATGCATGAGGTATCACAATACCTGACTTCAAACTCTACTACAAAGCCACAGTAATAAAAACAGCATGGTATTGGCACAAAAACAGACAGGGAGACCAATGGAGCAGAATAGAAGATTCAGAAACAAACCCACACACTTACAGTTAATTGATTTTTGACAAAGGAGTAAAAAATATACACTAGAAAAAAGATAGCATATTCAACAAATGGTATTTGGCAAAACTGGTTAACCATATGCAGGAAAATGGAAATAAACCCCACTTTCTCACCCTGCACAAGGGTCAACTCAAGGTGGATCAAAGACTTGGAAGTCAGGCCAGAGACCTTGCAGCTACTTGAAGAGGGCATAGGACCAACACTTTAACATATAGGCACAGGTAAAAACCTTTCTCAACAAGACCTCAAAAGCACAGCAACTCAAAGGAAGATCAATCCATGGGATTGCATTAAACTGAAGAGCTTCTGTGCAACAAAGGAAACTATCTAGAACCTCAAAAAAGAGCCCACAGAGTGGCAGAAATTTTTTTCCAGCTACTCTTCTGATAGAGGTCTAATATCTGGGATATACAGAGAACTGAAGAAACTCACAGCTAGGAAAACAGATAACCCAATCAAAACTGGGCAAAGTATCTAAATAGACACCTCATGAAAAAATAAATACAAATGGCCAATAAATGTATGAGGAAATATTCTACATCATTAGCAATCAGAGAGATGCAAATCAAAACCATCTTGAGATTTCACCTAACTCCAATCAGAATGGCAATCATAAAAAACACAAGAACAAATGCTGGCAAGGGTGTGGAGAAGTGGGAACCCTAATACATTGTTGGTGGGATTGCAAATTAGTGCAACCACTTTGGAAAACAGTATGGAGGATCCTCAGACGAATGGGAAAGTACCTACCATATAATCCAGCAATACCACTTCTGGGTATCTATCCAAAAGAATGTAAACCAAACTATCAGACCGATGCATGTATATCTATGTTAATCGCTGCACAATTCACAATTGCCAAACGATGGAAACAGCCAAGATGTCCATCGACAGATGAATGGATTACAAAACTCTGGGGTATGTACACAATGGAATTTTACTCAGCCATAAAGAAGAACAAAATCATGTCATTTCCAGGGAAATGGATGCAACTGGAAAACATTATGTTAAGTGAGATTAGTCAATCACAAAGAGTAAAAAAGCGTATGTTCTCCCTAATATGCAGAAGCTAGGGAGAAAATGAGACATAAGAGCGACTTCAGATGAAAAAGTCGAAACCCTGATAAGCAAAGAAGTTAACTGAAGGCGATGGCCAGGGGTGGGAACACCCTAATGCACATGAGGTACTTTCACAAATATATCAAAGTCAATTACTAAACTGAACTTGAGAAGGAGGGAGGGCGAGGGAGTGGGGTGGGAATAGGGGAAGGAGTTAAATGAGAAATATGTGCATATATGCCTTTATTAACTTGTACCTAACAAAGATGTATGATTACAATGCACCAATTAATATAAAAAATTTTAAAAATAAGTGTGTTATTCTGCAGTAAAAATAAGAGTCATACTCATGGAGCCATTTAAAATCTACCCACATAGTTTACCTATATTTTGACTTTGGCTTCCCCTCATATTCTACATTATAATTCATAGTGGTGTTTCTGCTTTTAGGCTTACAAAAAATAAGATATGACACCAATGCCCAAAGCCTCCCTCCAGTTATGTCCTTATAAGATGCTGTAAAGTTAGGTGTGTCATTATTGAGATTTTATGGGACCAGAACCACCAAACACTACAAAAAGTAGAGACTCCTATTACTGTACACTCCTAGAAGATATAAATCCTGTTAAAAATTCTATAGACAAAAAGCCTGTTTAAGCTAAGTGAAAAAACATGCTTGGTTTTATCAGGCTTTGTGCCACAAAAACTTTTTAATGACTCATGGCCTATTGCAAGTAGATTGGCTACCTGGCCTCCAATTTAAAATGCTAACAGGTGGATAGCCCAAAGCAAAGGGTTATAAAAAACCATTATGGCAAAATATCTGGGTTGTTGTATAATATACTAATGTGTCAGGTTTTTTTCCATGTAGATGCCTACTGAACCACCAATGAAAGATAAACAGACTCCTTCAGGCCTCCAGCTCCAGATGATTATGAAAACAAAATGTCATATGAAGAATTCTTTCTTCCATAGTCCTCTAGATCATCCATCCCCTGAGACCCTAAGCTGCAATACTCTGAAAGCACCCCCTACCTGCTCAAAGCAGTTAGAGAAATCTTTGCCCCATTTCCCTAACAGCAGTTAGGATCCTATCATCAGAGATGGGCATGAGGTAGGGCAGAGGACCTGGGAACAGGAAGAATTAAGGTGGCCATCTGCATTCCCTCTTATTTGCAGTTGGGGGAGGTAAGCAGTAAGGTGAGAGACTGATAGGCACCAGAGAAACAGGGCCCTGATCAACCCATAGATATCCATTCTAATTAAGGATCAAAATTGTGCAAAAGTCATCGGTACCTCTATGCGTCTTGAAGCATAGAGGATATTTTCTCTCTGACCCAATTCTGACCAATTATAAAAGAACAGATAGAAAACCTCAGGAAGGTTTAAAAGCCCACTTCCCAAGGACTTTGAGGTCACTCTCTTTCAGGGACCCTTCCCTTTGGAGGGGAAGCTGCATTGTCTAACTTTCCCTGACTTAAAATAAACTTTCATATTTCTATACCCTTTAATAGTACTTGGACTTCATTTCTCAAATTCCACTGGACAAGAACCCTATAAAAGGAGACACCCTTGTATCACTGGGAATACTAGCGAACTGTTATAGAGCCTTACTCTTCCCTTGAAAGAGATACTATTATTATACCCATTTTACAGATTAGAAAATGGGTGTAGTGGCCCAGACTTATAATTCCAGTACTTGGGAGGCTGAGACAAGATAATCACAGGTTTGAGGACAGTTGCAGCAAGTAGTGAGACTCATCAACCTTGCAAGACCCTGTTTCAAAATAAAATAAAATAGGACTGGGAGTGTAGCTCAGAGGTAGAATGCCTCTGGGTTCAAAAAAGAAAATTGAGGCATGAAGAGATGAAGTGATTTTCCCAGTGTTGCACAATAGCTAGGAATTAGCCAAACCACATATAAACTTCAGAGCTTATGCTTTGCTTTATTAGAAATTATCTTATGAGCCAAGTATTCAAAAATACTCTTGTCAAATAGAAGGGATGATATCACTGATTGCCCAGGTGGGAGTATCCCTCTGTTTGAGTGTTTCCAATTGGCTCTGGAAAACATAACATAAACTCTAAGGGAGATATAGTACATTGAGTGGTGTCCTCCTGCAAAGATATATCCACCCATAACCTGTGAATGTGACCATATTTGGAAAAAGGGTCTTTGAAGATTTAAGATTTAATTAAGAATCCCAAGATGAGATATTTCATTTAGAGTGGGCCCTAAATCCAATTACTTGTGTCCTTACAAGAGACATAGGAGAAGGCAGTGTAAAAATGAAGGCAGGAATTGGAGTGACATGGCTACAAGCCATGGACTATTGATAATTACCAGAAGCTAGGAGAAAGCCATAAAATAGACTCTGCTCCAGAGCCTTCAGAAGGAACATGGCCCTACTGACCCCTTGATTTTGAACTTATGGCCTCCATAATGTGAGATAATAAATGTATGTTGTTTTTAGCCATTCAGTTTCTATAGAAGCCCTTAGAAACTAATATAGGGAGCGAACCCTCAGAGGACTCTTGATGCACAACTTCGTCCTCATAAGCAATTGGCAGTCAAGGTCAATATGGGGTAAAGATCACCACCACCAACCCTTTGAAAGTGTCAGGGAGAGGCTTCAAGGAGAAAATTGACTGCTTACAGGAGGACCACATCCCTCTTCACTCAGAAACTTTCAGCCCAGTTCATCATGAATGGTAGCAATATCTGCCTACTAAGATGCTCAAGAGGGGGCCTTGGGGCCCAACTGTATCCAGGAAACTCCAAGAGTGGCCAGTCATAATGGCTTTCAGAAGGGCTCCTATATATTTCATTTAATTTTCCTCTCAGCTCACTTGAGCTGGATTTACCTTCTGGTGTATTTTGTTTTGTACTTCATAAAATGGAGATTAAATGGAATGGAGAGGCATTGAAGATGAGAGAGACATCTCTTTGTTTGCTTGCTGAACATGTTGATCAGTTCAAAACACCTAAGAAATACCTAAGAAAATCAACTTAGTGGATGAAAGATCTATTTTGGCTGATAGCTGTGCAAGTTTCAGTCCATGGTTGGTTGGCTCCATTGCTGTGGGCCTGTGTAATGCAGAACCTCATGGTGGAGAGGACATGGTGGAGCAGAATTGCTCATCTCATGATAGCCAGGAAGCAGAGAAAGAGCAAGGAAGGAGTTTGGATACAAGATAGACCCTTCCAGGGCATGCCCCCAGTGACCTACTTCTTCCAATTAGGCCACCACCTCCTATAGTTCCCACATCCTCTCAATAATGCCATCAACTTAGGAATCTCTCAGTGGATGAATCCACTGATGAGGTTAGAGCTCTCATCATCCAATCACTTCCTCAAAATCCCCACCTTTTGACACTGATGTGCTGGGGGTTGCAACCTTTGACATTATCAGCATTGGCATTATCTTGCCTGGACACATATTTGGAAGAGTGGCCTTTAATGTTCTTAAGACTTTAAGGCAAAACAAAGGTATTTCCTGGCCTTCACGGTTATGACTTAAAGGCTGAGCTAGTGGAAGACACTGTGTGATTGGAAATGAAGAAAGAGTGATCAAAATGCCAGAGACTTGAAGCCCAAATATCTGGGCCTTGGTTCAGGCTCCTCATTCTGGAAGTACCTTCAAGGCTTATGAGGTCTGAATATCTTACTTCATATTTGAGAAAACAAGCCTAAAGGAGACAGGGATTTGCCCCAGGCTGCACATTTTGTTCACTGCCAAAGTGGGAATGGAAAACAGGACTCTTTCTGGCTCATGATGCCAAGTGTGCTTAGATCCTCTTTCGGGTCATTGTGAGATTCCAGGAACTGAGCAGTACTGCTGCATTCTTTTTCCAACTGCAAGTCCTCTGTCTCTCCTTGGAACTTACAGCCTAGCACCCTGCTCTTCCTTGGGTGCCGTGACCACATTCCACTTCCTTATTTAGATCCCTGCCTTATATCTGCTGCTAAACCATAAGGCTCAAGGTCAGAGTGTAAACCAGATTGACCTCCATATCCTTCCCTCACTTCCAGAGCTCAGGTAGTGCCTGGCATGGAGCAGAAGCTCAGTATATGTTCATCAAGTGAAAGAACAAGTGAAAAAAACGGCTATGGCAACAGTAAAAATTCCTTAGTGTTAAAGTACATACTAATATTGAATTAAAATGGACTCATTTTAGTATCAAATTACATTAGAATTTCAGATTTTAGCAGAGAAGAAATTACAAATTCATGCATTCTCATTACTAACCCCCAAAGATTTAAAGGAGCAACAGCAACCTAATGTCGTTGTTTCTCTCAATCTCTTTTGTTGCTTGAAGAGCTATGAAACTATTTGGGTTTTGAAATACATTTTCTATATTGAGTCTGTTACATCAATCCATAAAATTAATTCCTAACTTTTTTTTCCTTCTTTCTTCTTTGCTGTTGTATTGTGCAGTTAATGCCCCTTCTTAACACACACACACACACTCACACACACATACACACACACACACACACACACACACACACACACACATACACATTATTTTTCTTAGTACTGAGGATCAAATCCAGGGCCTTGCTCATGCTAGGCAAGTGTCCTGCCACTAAGCTAAATCTCCAACCCCAACCTTTTACCATATTTAAAAAGTAAAGTTCAAGCCGGGCGTGGTGGCGCATGCTTGTAATCCCAGCCTTCGGGAGGCTGAGACCGGAGGATCCGGGTTCGCGGCCAGCCTCAGCTACCTAAGTGAGGCACTCCGCAACTTAGTGAGACCCGGTTTCAAAATAAGGAATAAAAAATAGGGCTGGGGGTATAGCTCGGAGGTAGAATGCCCTGGAGTTCAACCCCCAGTACCGCAAAAAAAAAAAAAAGTAAAGTTCACTAAAAGGCACAAAGCTCCATGTGTGGTTACCTATTTAGGTCCATGGATACATGTGCTTGACTGGCTCCTCTGAATGCAGCTTGAGCAGGGCCCAGGGTTGATCTGGGATCCTGGAACTGGCCACCCTAGATGTGATAGGTTGATGTAGGAAAGTTGGAGGTGTGGCTGTGATGGTGTGGGGGAGGGGGAGGTGGAAAGTAACTCATGAAAGGGCTTCTCTTAGGTAGAGTGAGCAGAGAAGAGGCCCTCTGTCCAGAAATTACTTCTGGGGAACTCATACCCAGGCTTTCTGCATCCCTACAGTCTCTGGTAAAGCACTTTAACAATGAAGCCTGACATTAGGGAAGCAGTAGTGGGGAGCCATACAACAAAAGTGGCCCTAGAGTCATATGACCAGGCTCCCACCACAGAGGCTGTGGGTAAGTTATTCAGTATCTCTGAGCCTCAGTCCCTTCAGTCTCCAGGAGGCAATAGTGTCCTTCCTACCTGAGAATTAATCTCTGTCCACACTTGGAACAGAGCCTGGCCCATGAGAGGCACCCCTATGTGCATGCTTTGTGGTGGGGACACTGGAGAATGGTGTAGGTGGGGTAACGACAGCCTCTTATCGAGTATTTTTTCTGTGGCAGGCAGTACTATTGACTGTCTCTAATTCTAGGGGATACTAAGGCTCTGAGACATAAAATGACTTCCTCTGGGTCACTCAGTCACATTCTAGGCTATCAAGAAGATCTGGTAAAGTAACAGTGATCATGGAATCCAGGTCTCCAATACTTCCTTACTTCTTGCTGCTTCTTCCAGGCTCTTCAGAAGAGCAGAATTGAAACAGGCTGTGTCTCCAGCCTGTTACTCTGCTGATCTGTATTTTCACCAGGGCTGGAGGGAAGGTTTTCCTAAGAAGGGCAGTCCCACCAACTGTCAAAGAACTATGTGGACCATAGTCCAACGAGATGTCACTGCTAGACTGTAAATTTTGTTTTTGTGAAGGAGAGAAAAATCATACCTCACAAACCTTCCATGTCATATTGACTTAAGCTAGCCAAGCTGGTTTTCCATATCTCTCCTCCCCACTGACCTTCCTGGGGAAGGGGATTTGGAAGCATTTTCTAGGCCACAAGAAACCTGGAGGGGATCTGGAAAAGAAAGGGAGAGATGTCCAGCCCTTGGGTGAGGGGAATGAGGGTCTTGTGACTTTCAAGTAGCAATTAGGTTATGAATGCACATTCCAGAACCAACCCAGGATTTTTCTGGTATTGAAGGTGGGGTTCCTTTAAAGGGATAAATCAAGAAAGGTTGAAAGTGAGTAAGGAAGGCCTAGTAGGGGAGAGGCCATGTTGTGAGGCCAGTCAGGCAGACTGGTGCACAAGTGAAGCAAGAAAAGGAGAACAAATGAAGGAAACAGTTCAAATGATGCTCTGTCCATATATGAAGGTATGAATACCAATCTCATTAACATGTACAGAGATAGCTTATACTTCAGAGCCCCCATGCCCTTTTGTAGAAGCTCATTGCATAACCTGCAGGAGAGAGAGTAGCTGATACTTGACCAGAATCCACCCATTTCCCATCTGAAAGGAGAATCTCTTAACCTTCTATGGGCCATAGGATCTTTTCCTTGGGAAAAACAAAAGCTTATATACACATCTCTGATGTAGATGATCTCTAGGGCTTACTAGCAATCCTAAAGCCCTCCCCAGGGAAAGAAAGCTGCCATTTACAGAGTCCCTCCTGGGCACCAGCTATTCTGGGGAACTTTGTCTCATTGAATCCTCTCTACCCCATGTGAAACAGACATTTCACTGTCCTAAGTCATGCAGCTGGTAGGGGATGGGATGGGCACTGGCATCCTGACCCTGTAATCTCTAAATCCTTACTTGCCTTAAAAGCTGGAGAGCTGGAGGCACGAGCCCTGCCAGTGATGGGGTGGTTACAATAGAGTGGTGATTACCCTTTGGTCATCTCCATAGAACACTGAAAAGGAAGAAGTATGGGAAGTAGCCCTGGCTGCAGGCTAGGATGCTAGGGTCCCTAAGCTGTTGGGAAAGCAGCTGGGTGATGGAATGGTCTCGAGCCAGTCAGAGCAGAGGGGCCCAGATACTGGGAGGAAGTAGTTAGTGGCCAGAATGGGATTTCCTGGTGTGCCTTCAAGGTTAAGAAGGAAGTCTTGGAGCCAGGGCCAAATCCAGGGCCTCACTAAGGAGCCACTGCTGGGGAAGAGCTTTCATGCTGTCCACCAGAGCCTTCATTGGCTCTGGGGTTCTGAGATCTGCTTTCCAAGAGTGAGAGAGATCAGGGGACTAGATAGGATCTAGGGTTACCCAAGGTCAAGAGGCATGAGATCTGGTCTTGGCTCTGCCCACTTGTTTGTTGGGTGACTTTGAGTGGTCCATCCTCTCAATGGACTGCAGATATCTGCTCAGTAATTAGTCTGGGTCCAAAGGCTTCTCACTAGCCAAGACATCTTCATTTCTAGGGCCTTCATCCTTGCCTCAGTCAGTGGCCTAAAACAGTTCTCTCTTTAGACATTAAGAATTTCATCTGTGACTTCATTATCAATTCAGGATACCTTTCCTGAGGCCATCTGTGTGGCAGGTACTAGGCTAGTTGCTAAGGGTCCAGCAAGGAGGCTAACTATGTCCTCATATATCAGGAACTGCCAATTGGGTGGAGCAAATGGCATGTAAAACAGGCATTGAGGTGCTGCATATACACTTGGAACTCTGATAGTCACTCCCATAGAGTGCCTAGGAACTAGACATCCCTGATCTGAGCATGAAAATGGTACATGCATCCATGAAGAGTGGGTATAGACAAACAGCATTAGCAGACAGTATGAGGAAGAACTATATAAATGCCATTCATGCTAGATACTCTCTGGCCAAGAGGCTGGAGTGAGAAGCAGCACCGAAGTAATGTGCCTGGCAAGGCTGTTGCTGAGATGGGGCAAAATATTTTCCTTACCTGCCCAGAGCCTAGATAAAATGGACACACCATACAAATGATAGCTCTTATCAGCTCTATTTTGCAAACAAGACAGCAGAGGCCCAGTGATGTTTAGCATTTCATTTCTAAGACTACAGATGGGTTCAATGGTAGAACTCAGATTCTCATCCAGATGGGACTGACTTCCAATTCTCCGTGCTTTTCCTCATACCTCTTGGTTCTGCCTTACTTTGGCTGTCTCTAAAATAAATAAATATTTCATTAAAGTTAAAGACTTTCTATCATCATTAATTTTCAAAGTGTGAGTAGTTTCTGCGGACAACACCCCAAAAGAAACTCGTCTGTCAGTCCTTGCCTCTGAAAGCCTGTGGTCTATGCCCACCTTGAATCTGGCACTAGGTTTTTGGATGACATGGGCTTTCCCTTTGTGCACACTGACACCCTCACTCACATGCCTACCACTTTGGCAGAGAATGAAATGCTCATTCATTGCAGTGCTTTGCACACAGTAGAGGAAGCTGGCTTTTGACAAGTGTGACATTTCCCATAGTCTTCTCTCTTTCTGTCCTCACTAGTACTTGAGGTCCACTCAGCCTCCTCATTCTATTGAGAGATTATTGGCTTTCCTAAGCTCCATTTTCTCATTTAATGAGTAATGAAATAACGTTGCCCTCCCAGAGCTGTTTTGAGGATTGATTCCCTATATTACATGCACTTAATGCTGCACAGTCATGGATGTGGCCAGAGGTTGGATCAATTTGATTATGGCAATGTGTCAGAGATGGAACTGACACAGCTGTGCCAGTTATTGTTACTATCAGGGCTTAATGAGCGTCACAAGCACAGCCAGCTCTTCTTCTAATGGACTCTCACAACTCTGGTCAGAAAACAGAGTCCCACAATTTGAGGAGCTCATTCTAGAACTAGAGGCACGAAAGAACCTCTTTCATGTGGTCATGAGCTTTGTGTACATTAAGTCACTTGTATACATTGACATCAAGCCACCCTGGGATCACCTATCAACGACCCATCATTAACTTATTGATCCATCATTAGCTGCAAACTTTCATTCTCTATATGTGATAGTGCATTATTGCCTGGAGAGAAGAGGAGGAAGTGGTAACAGTTTTCTGTTGACGATATAATTTTCATTGTTAAGACAACAGAGTATGTTACTTTAGGTTTGATCATTGCAACAACAGCTTCTCTAAATAGGTGACATTCCATTAGAGCAACCACTGGGAGATAAATCCAAGGATCCACTCTGAGGGCAGTGATGCTAGGGAGGGCACCAGAGTCTTGGGTTTGAGTCCCACTTCTCTCACTTGTTTCTCTTGCCCCCAAGCATGACTTTTTTGCTGATAGCATGACTTGTGGTCAAACAGTAGGTGTGTGTTTAGGTATAAAAGAAACTGCTCTTGAGAGAAGGAGATCTCTGCCAGGTCAGAAATAGAGTTCAAGATGATCTTCACCTTCATGACATTTTTGGGAATCAGGCAGGACAGAGATGACCCTATTCCTTATTGATTTCCAGATGAAAAGAAAAGAGAAGCCAGGAAGAGTTTAAATGACTTATCCAACATCCCTGAAGCTGATTGGTGGACAGACAAGGAGGCATTGTTTGAAGCACTGCTCTGGAGCCTTCAGCAGCATTTTAATAGGGTTGAGGATCTCATCCTGGACTTAAAATGCAAGTGCAGTCTGCCTGCAGCACTCAAGCAGCTGAATAACTTCTGAAAAATATGCACAGTATATCATGGCATCTACCACAACATCTCTCTGTGCACCTTTTGGTCATTTGGATATCCTGTTTTGTACTTTTATTTTTAAGCTGCTTTGCTACTTTTACTGTTGGGTCATTCACCTTTTTCTTAATGACCTGCAAGAGCCTTTATATAGTCTGGTATACTAGTGCTTCGTTCCTTTCCTGTGTTGCAAACATCTTCTCTCACACTGTGTATTCAGTATGAATACTATTAATATTTGTTTATAGTTCTTTTTATTCTGAGATTAAGTTTGCATATAATGAAATGTACAAATCCTAAGTGTTCAATTTGAAAAGTTTTGAAAAACACATTCACCTCCATAACCAAGGCTCTACCAAGAATTAGAACTGCACCATCATCTTGGACAATTCCCTCATGTTTCTTTCCAGTTAATATCTTTTCCCACATTCCATAGACAACCAGCATCCTGATTTTTTCCACCATAGACTAGATCAACATTTTTTAGAATTTCACATAAATGTATATATACATTATATGTTTTTCATAAGTCTTCTTTTATTCAAATGTTTTTAAAATTCAACTATGGTGTTGCATATGTCAGTAACTTTTTATTTCAGAGATGTATTCCATTGTGTGAATTTACCACAATTTGCTTATCCATTCTCCTACTGATGGACATATGAGCTGTTAACAGGTTTTGACTTCTGTGAATAAAGTATCTATTAATATTCTTTCAGAAAACTGGATATTTTGTTACCTTTTTCTTCAGTAAATACCTAGAAATGGAATGATTTGGATAAACAGTAGGTGCATGTTTAGGTATATAAGAAACTGTGAGTTAGAAAGTTTTCCAAAGTGGTTGTACCATTTAATCTTCCAATCAATAATGTGTGAGAGTTCTAAGTTGTTCCATATTCATGCCAACATTTAGTGCTTTTATTCTTTTTAATTTTAGCCATTCAGGTGGGCGTAATGATATCTCATTGTGGTTTTGCTCTGCATTTTCCTAATGACTAATGATGTTGAGTATCTTTTCACATGCTTATTTTTCATTTGTACATATTCTTCTATGAAGGGTCTGTTTATTTAGTCCATTCTCATTTGGTTGTTTGCCTTTTATTATTGAGTTTCATGAATTTAAAAATATTCTGGATACAAGTCCTTTGTCAGATCTGTATTTTGTAAATACTTTCTCCCAGGCAGTAACTCAGCTCTATGTTTTCTTAATGAGGTCTTATTTTTAAATAGACTTTATTGTTTAGGACAGTTTTAGATTTATAGAAAAATCAGAAAGTTAGTACAGAGAAGTGTCATATACCTCTCACCCAGTTTCCTATATTGTTAATATCTTACATAAGTATGGCACATCTGTGACAATTAATAAACCTAAATTGACACCATATTATTAACCCAAATCCATACTGTATTCGTATTTCCTTAGTTTTAATATAATACTCTTTTGCTCTTCCAGTATCCCATCCAAGATACTATATTACATTTAGTCATCATGTCTCCTAGGATTCTCTTGTCTATAACATTTTCTAAGACTTTTCTTGTTTTTGAAGGCATTGACAGTTTTGAGGAGTTTGGTTTTATAGGATGTCCCCTATTGAGATTTTTTTTTTTTTTTTTTTTTTTTTTTTTTTTTTTTGCGGTACTGGGGATTGAATTCAGGGGCATTCTACCTGCGAGCTATACCCCCAGCCCTATTTTTTATTCTTTATTTTGAAACCGAGTCTCACTAAGTTGCGGAGTGCCTCACTAGGTAGCTGAGGCTGGCCGCGAACCCGGATCCTCCGGTCTCAGCCTCCCGAATGCTGGGATTACAAGCGTGCGCCACCACGCCCGGCTCCCCTATTGAGATTTGACTGATGTTTTTCTTGTGATTTGACTGGGCTTTTGGGTTTTGTGGAGGAAGACTACAGAGGTACAGTGCCATTTTTATCACATCATGATGACTTATCACTGTTGACCTTAATCACCGGGTAAAGTAGTGTTTGTCAGGTTTCCCCCTGCTAGCATTACTCTTTTTATCTTCCTTTCTATACTGTCCACTCAGACAACAAGACACTATGAAGACCCAGACTTAAGGAATAAGGAGCCATGCTCTACTTCCTTGATGTCTTAATAATACATTCTGATTAACAAAAGTATTTAATTCTGATGAATTCCTATTTATATGTTTCATTTTCTTTTATGTTTATTCTGTCCTCTCTGTGTCCTAAGAAAGCTTCACTTACCTAATTCATGAATATATTCCCAACCCATACTCATGTCACTGCTACAGTCTGAGTCTGGAATGCCCCCCCCCCTTAGGCTTGGTCACCAGCTTGGCATTACTGGAAAGTAGTGAAAATTTTTAAGACATAGAGCCCAATGGGAGATCTTTAGGTCATCGGATGATGTCCTTGAAGAGTATAGTGGGACCTTACTTCCATTTTCTTCCTTCTTGTTTTGCTTCCAGGCCATGAAGTGAGTCACTTTGTCCCACCACACTTCCTTGCCATAATGTGCTGCTCCCCCAGAACTATCTACCTATGAGTCTACCCAATTATGGAATAGATGCCCCAAAATATTGAGCCAAAATAACTTTTATTTTTATAAGTTGTTCATCTCAGTTATTTGTTACAGCAATGAAAAGTTGACTAACACAATCATATACACCAATTAATTCAATACATTTCATAGAACTCAACATGAAAGTTAAAAGCATGAAGATTTTAGAAGAAAACATAGATATCAGGATTATTCCAGCCTCATCAAACAAGTTGAGAATAGTCCTTTGTTCTATTTTCTATAATATTGCTTTGTGTAATATTGGTTTTATTTCTATTTATTCTTTAACTGTCACTACATCAGTGAAACCATTTTGGCACGGAGTTTTCTTTGTGGAAATATTTTTGGTAGTAAATCATTTTATTAAAAGGTATGAAATGCATATTTTTCTATTTAATCTTGTGTCTGTTTTCAGTAAGTTATCTGTTCATTTCATCCAATTTGTCAAAATTGTTGGAATAAAATGTCTATAATATTTTATTATTATCCTTTTAATGTTACAGGATCTATAGTAATATCTACCCTCTTTTATTTTGGCTATTTCTAACAATTCTTTCTTCTTTTTCTCACTTAGTCTAGTAGGGAGGTATCAATTTTTGTTGGCTTTGTTAAATTCTCTTCATGTTTTTATGTTTCAGTCACTTCTACTGTTATCCTTATTATTATAAATTCTACCTACTTTAGATTTACTTTTCCCACAATTTCCTACCTTCTTAGTGTCAATTTTTAGGTCATTAATTTTAGACTCTTCTTCTTTTCTAATACAAGCTTTTAGAGTTATAAATTTTCTTTAATTGCTGCTTCATATTCTTCCCACAAATTTTAATGTTTTGTTTTTATTTCCCTTTGGTTCAAAATACTTTATAATTTTTCTTATTCTTTATTTTTTGACCTGCATGTTATTTAGACATATGTTGTTTAATTTCCAAAGATTTAAATTTTTTCTGGCTCTCTCACTGTTATTGATTTAATTCCACTATGGTCTGAAAACATAATGTGTATGAATTTATTCTGTCATATTTACTTAGATATGGTTTATGGCCTAGCCTAAAATTTATCTTGGAGAATGGGCAATGTGTGCTTGGAAAAAAAGTATATTCAATTAATTGTTGGGTACAGGTTTCTATAAATACTAGTTAGGTCAAGGTGGTTAATGATGTTATTCAGATCTTTTATGTCTTTTCTAATTTTTATCTAGTTTCTTTATCTGTTGCAGATAACAGGTTAGTAAAACCTCTGGCTATGTTTTCTTTAATTATGTCAATATCACTTCACTTATTTTGAAGTTCCATTTTCAAACACATACACAGTTGTGAATGTTATGTTTTCCTGATGAAGTAATCTTCTATTCATTATGAAATGTCTAACTTTATCTTTGCTAAAACTTTTTTACTTGAAGTCTACCTTATCTGATATAATATCAGATAGCTACCAAAGCCTTCTTACACTGACTATTTGTCAGTGTACAGTTCCTGCAGTGGGTAGCAGCTCAAAAAGCAATTCATTCCTTTAGTCTTAGTTGGTCTTCTTGTAGTCAGTCCCACATGTGCATGGTTTGGGGTCAGCAGAGACTTGAGTGTAATTTATAACATGGTGTTTGAGGCTCTTTTTTCTGACTTTTTCATTTTAGCAATGTCCTCCTTAATTTTTAGCAGTTGTGTTTGATACAAGCTCTGTCCTCTACTTCTTCAATACACAAAGATTGCAGGTTTCTACCAGAGTTTTATTTTGCTTCATAGTGTAGACTGGGTTCTTTCCTCAAGATGAACATCAAAAAGATATTGGGAAACTGACCCACTGCCATTTTCTCCTTCCACCTGTTGACTTCACTCTGGTATCTGCCTGCTTTTTCATCCCTGCCTACTGTTTTCAAGTAGTGTATTTCTGTTCTGTTTTTTCTTGGGGGGGGCTTTTTCTGTAGAGTTTATAGTTTTAATTTGCAGTATGATTAGCTAAATAGGAGCTTACTTGTCCATTGCAAATGGTCCAGGGCCATTTTACCTCTGTGCTACACACCCAGCCCTATTTTTTATTTTTTCATTTTTGAAACAAAGTCTTACTAAGATGTGGAGAGTCTCACTAAGTAGCTGAGCCTGGCTGAGAACCTGCAATCCTCCTGTCTCAGCCTTCCAAGTACTAGAATTACAAGCATGTGCCACCATGCCTGGCTCTACATATAGTTTTAAAATCATCTTGAAATTGACTTTTTAACTTATTTTATATAAAATATTTAAGAATTTGGAATAATTTAGATCCATAGAAAAATTGTGAAGATAGTACAGAAAGTTTTCATATACTCTGAACTCAGTTTTACCTATTATTAACATCTTACATTAGTATGGTATATTTGTCACAATCAATAAACCAATACTGATATATTATTATTAATTAAATCCATTACTTACTCATATTTTCTTAGTTTTTGCCTCATCATTTTCTGTCCCAAGATCTCAAATGAATATCACATTGCATTTAGTTGTCATGTTTCCTTATGTTCCTCTTGACTATGATTGATTCTCAGACAATTTTTGCTTTTGTTTTTTATGACATTCATAGCTTTGAGGAGTACTAATCTTGGGTTTTATACAATATGCATCAAGTAGGGCTTGTCTGAAGTTTTTCTCATGGAATGAGTTATTATTTTTATGACTATTGTGAAATAGAGGTCTAATTTCATTTTTTCTATTATTGATGATGAATTTTTCCAGTTTATTAAGAAATCTAACCTGCAGTGCTAACTCAGTTATATACCAAGTGTCAATGCATGTGCATCAGTTTCTGGGCCTTATATTCAGTCTCATTGGTTTATTTTTCTATCCCTAATACAATATACTACAGTGTCCTAATTACTATAACTTTATGATAAATCTTGATAGCTAATAGAACAAGTTTTCTAGCCTTTTTATTTTTCTAAATTACTCTTTGACATTTTTCCATATATATTTTTTTTGTTTGTTTGGTACTGGGGATTGAACTCAGAGGCATTCTACCTCCGAGCTATACCCCTAGCCCTATTTTTTTATTCTTTATTTTGAAACAGGGTCTCATTAAGTTGTGGAGGGCCTCACTAGGTAGCTGAGGCTGGCCATGAACCCAGATCCTCCGGTTTCAGCCTCCCAAATGCTGGAATTACAAGCATGCGCCACCACGCCCGGCTCCATATACATTTTTATTGGTGCATTGTAATCATACATCTTAATGAAGTACAAGCTGGTAGAGGCATACATGCACACAGCATTCATTTAACCCTTTTCCAATTCCCACCCCATTTCCTCCCCCTACCCTCCATCTCATGTTCAGCTTAGTGATTGACTTTGATTATGTTTGTGAAAGTACATCATGTGCATTAGAGTGATTCCCTCTCCTCCCTCCCATCACCTTCAGTTAGGTCACCTTCTTTGCTCATCTAAGGTTTCTCCTTCTTTGTCTAGAGTCCTTCCTATGACCTACTTCCTCCCTAGCTTCCATATATTAGAAAGAACATCCAGTTTTTAATTTTTTGTGATTGACTAATCACACTTAACATAAAGTTTTCCAGTTTTATCCATTTCCCTGCAAATGACATGATTTTGTTCTTTTTTATGGCTGAGTAAAATTCCATTGTGTACATACCCCATAGTTTTGTAATCCATTCATCTTTTGATGGATATCTTGGCTGCTTCCATAGTTTGGAAATTGTGAATTGTGCAGCTATAAACATAGATATGCATGCATTAGCTTGGTAATTTGGTTTCCATTGTTTTGGATAGATACCCAGAAGTGGTATTGCTAGATCATATGGTAGGTTCATTCCTATTGGTCTGAGGATCCTCCACACTATTTTCCAAAGTGGTTGCACTAATTTGCAATCCCACCAACAATGTATTAGAGATCCCACTTCTCCACACCCTTGCCAGCATTTGTTGTCATTTGTGTTTTTAATGATTGCCATTATAATTGGGGTTAGGTGAAATCTCAAGGTAGTTTTCATTTGCATCTCTCTGACTGTTAATGGTGTTGAACATTTCCTCATACATTTATTAGCCATTTGTATTTCTTCATTTGTAAAGTGTCTATTTAATTCACTTGCCCATTTTTTATTGGGTTATTTGTTTTCTTAGCTGAGAATTTCTTGAGTTCTCTTTATATTCCAGATATTGGTCTTCTATCAGAGGAGTAGCTGGCAAAATTTTTCTCTCATTCTGTGGGCTCTCTGTTGAGGTTCTTTCTTTTTCAAATTAAGTACATAATATCATTTTTAAATTTTTTTTATTGGTGCATTGTAATCATACATCTTTGTTAGGTACAAGCTGGTAGAGGCATACATGGAGGTTCTTGATAGTTTCCTTTGCTGCACAGAAGCTCTTCCGTTTAATGCAATTGTGTGTATTGATCTTCCTTTGAATTTCTTTTGGGGTATTGTTGAGAAACTTTTTTTACCTGTGCCTATGTGTTGAAGTGTTGGACCTATGCCTTCTTCAAGTAGCAGCAAGGTCTCTGGTCTGATTTCCATGTTTTTGATCCATCTTGAACTGACTCTTGTACATTGTGAGAATGTGGGATTTATTTCCATTTTCTGCATCTAAATAATTGGTTTTGCAAGCACCACTTGTTGAAGAGGCTATCTTTTTTCAGTGTATGCTTTTGGCTCCTTTGTCAAAAATCAGTTGACTGTAAGTCTGTGGGTCTGTTTCTGAGTCTTCTATTCTGCTCCATTGGTCTATGTGACTGTTTTTGTGCCAATACCAAGCTATTTTTATTACTGTGTGGCTTTGTAGTAGAGTTTGAAGTCAGGTATTGTGATGCATCCTGAATAGTTCTTGTTGCTGTTTTTTTGTTGTTCCAAACAAATTTAAGAACTAATTTTTCCATGTCTGTGAGGAATGACCTTGGTAATTTAATGCGTATTGGATTGAATATGTAGATCACTTTTGGAAGAATGGACATTTTGATGACATTTATTCTGCCGATCCAAGAGCTTTCAATGCTTTATAATTTTCCCTGTAGAGATCTTTTACCTCCTTGGTTAAGTTTACTCCTAAATATTTTATTTTGAGGGGGATATTGTGACTGGAAATCCAGACATTTGCTCAATTCGTTGAACAGTTCTATTAGCCTTTTGGTTGAGTTTGGTCTGCTAAGTATAGTATAGTCTCATCTGCAATTAAGGACAGTTTTAGTTCTTCCCTTCCTTATTTGTACTCCTTTGATTTCCTTCTCTTGCCTTATTGCTCTGGCTAGAGTCTCAAGTACTATTTTGAAAAGAAGTGGTAATAATGGACATTCTTGTTTTGTTCCTGTTTTTAGTGTGAACTCTCATAGTTTTTCCCCATTTATATGATATTGGCTGTGGTCCTATTTTATACTGCCTTTATTATGTTGAGGTTATGTTCTTTCTATTCTGATTCTCTGCTGTGCTTTTAGCATGAATGGGTGTTGGATTTTATCAAAAGCTCTTTCAGCATCTATTGCAATGATCATGATTTGGCAGATTCCCATTTCTTTCTATTTCATGGAAAAGATAGAGGGGTATTGGGATTAGGTATTCTATAAAGGTTTTATAAAATTCACTTGGGAAACCATCTGGTCCTGGGCTTTTGTTTGATGGTAGGCTTTTCATTGCTCCTTCAATATCTTTGATTGCTATTGGTTGATTGAAGTTTTCTATATTTTCTTGACTCAATTTAGGAAGGTTGTATGTGTCTAGAAAATTGTCAATTTCTTCTAGATTTTCCATTTTGCTGGAGTATAGTTGGCTAATGGTTTATCTATGTTCCATTTTTTTTTGAGAAACCAGCTTTTGGTTTTGTTGATTTCCTGTATTGTTTTTATTTTCTACTTCATTAATTTCTACTCTAATTTTAATAATTTCCTGTCTTCTACTGGCTTTGGGGTTAAACTGTTCCTGTTTTTCAAGGGCTTTGAACTATGTCATTAGTTTATTTATTTAGTGATTTTCTGTTCTTCTTATGTAGCCACTCAGTGCTATGAATTTTCCTCTTAGTACTGCCTTCAAGGTGTCTCAAAGGTTTATATATGCTATGTCTCTATTTTATTTTGTTTCTATGAATTTATTAATTTCTCCCCTTCTTTATGACCCATTCCTCATTCAGCAGTGTGATGTTCAATCTCCATGTGTTTATGTGGTTACTCTGGGTCTTCTTATAGTTGATTTCTAGCTTCATTACATTGTGGTCTGAAAAGATACAGGGGATTGTGGTCTGGAAAGCTGCACATTTTTTTAATTAGCTAGTGCTCGCTTTGTGGCCCATTATATGGTCTATTTTGGAGTAGTTTCCATGATCAGCTGAGAAAAATGTGAATTCAGCTGTAGTTGGGTGAAATATTTACTATGTGTCTAATAGGTCCATTTGAGTTATAGTATTCTTTAGGTCTGAGGCATCTCAACTGACCTTTTGTCTAAAAGATCAGTCTAGTAGTTTGAGAGGAGTGTTGAAGTCTGCCATTATTACTGTATTGAGATATATGTGAGTTAATATCATGAAGAGTTTGTTTTATGAAAGTGGCTACACCTGTGTTTGGGGCATAAATGTTGACTATTATAATTTACTCTTCCTGAATTGTAACTTTTACCAGTAAAAATGACCTGGTTTGTCTCTTCTGATAAGCTTAGGCTTGAAGTCTAATTTGTCTGATATCATAGTTGCTACTCCTGCTTATCTTTGAGTTCCATTGACATGGATAACCTTCCTCTAGCCCTTCACCTTTCGTTTGTGAGTATCTTTACTTGTAAGGTGTGATTCTTGCAGGAAGCTTATGGATGAATTCTGGTTTTTAATCCATTTTGCTACCTTGTGTCTTTTTATTGAGGAGTTGAGGCCATTTATATTCAGCGTGATTATTGATAAATAATTTTTATTTCCTAACATTTTTCCTCAAACTTCTGTTTGAGGCAGTGTTTACTCTTCTTTGCTTATTTCTTTGCTTGCTGAAAATTATTGTTTCCCTGGTCCTGGTGTTTACTTGTTAGTTCTTCTTTGTAGTTAATCTCTTTGAGTATTTTCTCTAGTGCTGGTTTGGAAGACATAAACTCAGCTTCTATTTGTTGTGGAAGGTTTTAATTTCCCCATTGAATTTGAGAGATACTTTCGCTGGGTAAGAAAATCTTGGCTGCATTTTGTTTTTTTTTCAGAGTTTGGAATATGTTGCTCCAAGACCTCCTGACTTTCATGACTTGGTTAGGGAGGTCTAGAGTGATTCTAATTGATTTGCATCTGAATGTCACTGGTCTTTTATTTTCAGTGCCTTTAATATTCTCTCCTTGGCCTCTACATTAGTCAGTCTGATCATTATGTGGTGTGGTGAACCTTTTCTCTAATCTTGTCTAATGGGGGTTCTATATGTTTCCTGTGCCTGTGTGTTGACCTCTTTTTTATGTTTGGTAATTTTCTGATACTTCCTCTTTGAAAAGGTGATTGATTTCTTTGGTTTCAGCTTCTATTCCCTTTTCTATGCCTATTCTTAGGTTAGCTCTTTTAAAATTGTTCCAGATCTTTTCAATGTTCAATTCATGCTCTCAAATTGTTTTTTTTTTTAAATTATATAGTATGTGTTCGTTTTTTATCATCTTCTAAGAGTGATATTATATTTTCCATGTGATTTACTTTACTGTTTGTAGTTTGTATTGATGCCTTCACTTCAATTATTGCATCCTTCACAGATTCTTTGTTTATTTGTTCCTTCATTTATTTCAGGCTCTCTCTGAATTCTTTTCAGAATTCCAGTATCATTTCTATTATTAAAGATCTGAATTATTCTTCTGGCAATCACTGCGATTCTGTGTTGGTGGGTTCTGTTTATTGTGGGGTTGTAGGAGCTCATTGTTTTCTTGCTATTCTTCCTTCCCATAATTTCTAGTTTCTTAAGTTTATGTTTTTGTTGCTTTTGCTAGCTTTCTTTCAAACTATAGGTTTCTTATGTCTATTTTCTCTCTCTGAATAGTATCTTACTGTGGAGGTATGCCTTACACTTGGAGAGCCTCTATCATATTGTTATTCTTTTTTCTCTTTTGTGTTTTTATCACCCTTTAAGATCAGCCTTGAAAACTGTGTCTACTATCACCCCACTGTTGCTCTATCTGTAGATCATTAGTACTGAATTGTGGTTACTCTGGGGCTCCTTCTGCCAACTGCATTGGTGATGTTGATGGGTTTCAGGTGTTAAGGTTCAGGAGGTTAAGGAGGGTTCAGGTGTTAAGGAAGGTCCTGTCTGTCACCTCCACTATAAGGAGTCAGCTCAGAGGCATGAGCAGAACAGTGTGTGTCGTATGTGTTTTTAAATTTCAATGTGCAAAGTGTTGGGTGATTCCTTCTGTCAGCTGAGGTTAGTTTATCCTTGGTGTCTTGTAGTCTTTTCTGGTGGTTCACCTCTCTAGTCCAGTCTCAGTAGTAGGGATTTAGAGCTGTCAGCTGGTATATACAAGGGCAAGTTGTGTTGTATTCAATGGCGAAAGTTGGGGGAGGGGGGAGGAGCCAGAGTGATGGGTGCAGGAATAAGATAAAGTAGAGAATATGAGAGAGTAGAACTGGAGTTTAAGTGTAGTAAGGTAATATAAGGTAGAGATTAGAGATAGTGAATATGTAGGAGAATTCTAGTGGTCAACATAGAGTATTTAGGTTTAGTGATATGAAATGGATTTAATATAAGACAAAGAAAAAGAAAAAAAAGATTGAAGAGAAAAAAGTAGATAGTTAAGAGGGAGGGGGGAAGCTTTTAAAAGGGATGAGGAAGAGAGTAAACAAACAAAAAATAACAAAACAACCAACCAACCAAAGAAACAAACAAACAAAAAACCCTGAAAATATACAAGTACAGAGCAGACATGGTCTCTGCAGTCCTCTTGGGTCTGCATGGGTATTTTCAGCCATTTAATGTCTACTCACTATAATAGGTTTTTGAGAATGTTCCCAGCATTTTCATTTGTTCAGTAACCTATAGTATTGATGCCAGTTTGTAACCTCATTTTTGGTCTCCTGCAATGATTAGGACCCTGACCTGATGTCAGGCACCAAATGCCACTGGTGCCTCTCCCACTGCATGCTTGAGTCTCTGAGCTCTGCACAGGGCCTATCCCTGTGCCACTCTCTGTCTATGCAGGCAGCGGGTGTCACTGGCGCTGGAGTCAGTGTAAGGCTTAGGCTCTGCTCTTTCCATAGGCCCTGGGTCTCTCTCTCTCTCTCTCTCTCTCTCTCTCTCTCTCTCTCTCTCTCTCTCTCTCTCTCTCTCTCTGCCTGCACAGGTGGCAGGTGTCCAGTGTAATCAAGGTGCAATCTCTGGAGGCCCTGTAATAACTCTGTGCCCTGCATGCTATGGGCTTCTCCCGTGCCTTTGCTCCAACCCAACCACTACAGAGGTGGACTGCAAAGTCTCAGACCCTGTGAGTCTATCACTTTCAGCACTAGTCCCTGTGGCTGCACTGTTAACTTAAAGTCTAGTGCTGCTCTGGCTCTCTGGAGGGAAAGATAGGCTGAGCTGTTGCTGCTACTGCAGATTCTGGCCAGGCATCTGGTCAGTTGGATCTCTGTCAAACATGTAGCAAGATGCTGATTGCTTATGATGTGAAGACCTGCAGCTGCTTAGTTCAGGTCAGGTCATTGGCTCTGGAAGGAAAGGTGGGCTAAGCTCCCACTACCACAGATTCTGGCTGGGTGTCCTCACAGTTGGATCTCTGTTGAATGTGGAGAGAGATACTGACAGTTTAGGATGTGGTGATCTGCAGCTGCTTACTCCACATCAAATCACTGGCTTCTTTGCAGGGAATTTTTAGATGCTTGGACAGGCCAAGATGGCGGAAGAGGCCAAGATACGCAGAATACTTTGATATCCCCTTTTCTGTCTTCTGGGTTTTTTTCCCCTGCGGTTCAATTTTTGTTGCTTTGTTCAATTTTTCACTGCTTTTTTTTTCTTGTCAAGAACCTGCCTTCACATCAGTTGAGTTTTACAGCAACTGAGATGTGCTGCTTCTCTCAGTTGCCATCTTGCTGATCACTGACACCCCTGCTCGCATTCTTCAAGCTGGCCTGGCAGCCATGCATGAACTTCCCGTATTTCTATGTTGTAGGTTAAGTAATCGTCAACATCCACTTGCAGACACACATTTAGAGCAGTCACTATGCAGTGGGCCTCGGGACAATGATGGCCAACTCCCCCCATATACATTTTAGAAGCAGTTTGTCCAATTGTTCACATGCACACACAACTCTTCAGATATAACACTGAATCAATAAATCAGTGTGTAGACTTGATATCTTTACAATGTAAATCTTCCTATTCATGAGCATGGCATAGCTTTCCATTTATATAGATCTCTTTTGTTAAATTCATTCATTAGTATTTAATTTTATGCCATTGTTCATAATAACTTTTTCCAATAATGTTTTAATGAATAACTGGCTGGTTCAATGAATGCAAACTATGTGCTAGGCCCTTTGAGAAATATTGAGGGCAAAGGAGAGAAAGGAATGATTACCAAGTGCCAGAAATTTGCCAGGTACTATTATGGATGTTTAATTAATTTTTTTCTTATTTAATTTTTTCTACAATCATATGACTATCCTATCATGTGCTTCCAGGTACAAATGAGGAAAACCAAGTCTCAGAGAGGTTAAGGGACTTGCCTAATGTAATGAAGCTAGGAAGTGGTAGAGGAGGGGTGGATATACAGGTATGCCTAAATCTAGTTAGAATTCTACTAATTCTACTCTAACACCCAGTCTCCTGATGATCCAACCATAATATCCCCCTCCACTGCCTCTAGTTCTCCATTGGTGGGGAGGATATAAAATGTGTACCCAGGGAATGCATCTGTAGTTATCTGTTTCCTTCTGAGGAAATAGTCACTTTAAGCTAAGGGCTTCTACACGACAGACTTCCAGCAAGAGGTAATGTTGTCACTAAACTTTGAAGGCTAGAGAGGATTTGCACATGTGGAAATGGAAGGTCAAAGCCACCTGAGATGCCAAAAAACCATCTCCAGGGAAATGGATGCTGAGAATGAGTCTCATTTTGAGTCTCAGTGTTAAGGAGTAACAAGGAGGAGGTAGAATGGTGAACTTATACCTTTATATATGGGCTTATGAGGCTGGATTGTGGACTCCTTTCTCATAGTCCTTCCTGAAGGCCCAGGGTTCTTCAGGCCTTAGACATATCTCTTTCTCTCTTGGATACAAGAACAATGACATGGAAAGGAAGGGTTGGCTTCTGCAAATAATAGTGACTTTATGTGTAGTGGTTTTGTTGGGTACTACAAATAACATCAGCTAGGGAAATTTTGAAGAAGCTGAGAAAGGTTTTACCACAGCTTTCTTTTTTGGTGTTTTTAAAAAATTTAGTGTATTATAATTTTACATCATATTAGGTTGCAGAGTGTCAGAAAAATACATGCACACAGCTTTTGGTACCCTCTACACTGGGTATGCCACCTTTCCCTTACCCTTCTTGCACATGTTTTTGAAATTGGAATTGGCAGTTTTGTATGCATTCATAGTATTATTTCAACTGTTACATTCTTTGTGACTTCATCCCCCCTCCTCCCTTGCCTAATCCCCCTCGGTCACTCTCTTTCTTTCTTGACAGGAGGTGACAAATGGAAAGAACTTGTGAAAGGAAGCACTGCTCTGCTTAGATTCCACCCTAGCTTTGGCCAGGTACCTATTGATCTCTAAGGTAGCCATTTCCTGACATTTGGCATTCAAGACCAAAGCATCTGGCCTAGTCCATCTCACCAGTCTTTCATGTTTCCTTTTCCTCCATCACTTGTATATTCTATGCATGAAGCACATTCATTCATTCTATATTTCCAGTAGCTTCCTACTTGTGGGCCACTGCTCATACTGTTTATTTGGCCACAGATCCCTCCACCCCCCATTCATGTGTTCAGCAACTTTGTATTGAGTACTATATGTAAAGCACTGTTCAGGACTGATGGTAACTTCTGAGGATTTAGGACTTCCTGCCCTTGAGGAGCAAGTGCACTGTCTACCTAAGGGATATGTACACATGAGGCTCTCCACAACTTAGTGGGACCCTGTTTCAAAATAAAGATTAAAAAACTAGGGCTGGGGGTGTAGCTCAGAGGTAGAATGCCCCCAGGTTCCATCCCCAGTACCACAAAACAAAAACAAAAACAAAACAAAACAAAAACACTAGCCTCAATGTGAAAAGGCCAATCACACACATCCATCTGAAGAATGTCTCTTCCTAAGAGATTTCTCATTCCTTCCTTGCAGTTCAATGTGCTATAGTAGCACACTTAATGCTGCCAATTGAATGAATTCTCCATCCTCCATATGTACCCAGTACCTTATAATTCTTTTCTGGCAGCATTCCTTGCCTAAATTTGGAAGGGAACTTCAAAGTAATGGTAAGGTGATGAGCTCTTTGGGGGCCAGAACTGAGTTTCCCAACTTTTTTGGCCTTTACCTTACTTTTGCTCCCTCTACAAGTTCTCCCTGGGCCATTTTTTTCCATTTTTGTTCTCTAACTTCTATCTCTATACAGTTATCTACCTGATGTTGACCTCTAGTCTGAACATTTCTAGGTTGCTGGTCCCATGAAATGCCTTTTCCATGTGTGTCTGCCATAAAATATATTGGGGGAATACTGTATTCCTTAGCCCCTATTAAAAGTGACAGGTGAGCATGGTGGCACACACCTATAATCCCAGTTCTTGGGAAGTTGAGACAGGATGGTTGTAGGTTTGAAGCCAGCCTCAGCAACTTAGAGATATCCTCAGTAACTTAGTAAAACTGTGTTTCAAAATAAAAAATAAAACAGGCCTGGATGTATAGTTTGGGGGTACGGGTTTAATCTCTAAGAGAGAGAGACAAAGAATGAATATGAATCTTGGGGAATTGATGTCTGTAGAATGTTCTTTGGGAAAATGGTAAAGTGGATGATTCACCAGAACCACACTAATGTGATGATGATTCTGCTTAAGTTATTATTTGAGGGAAGAGAATGACACCTGACTTAGGTTTATATCCATGACACAACAGATGCTCAGAGGATGGGTGTTGAACAGAGGGTGTAATAAGAAATGGGGAAAATAAATTGAGAGCACAGCTATTTTGGATGCAGATAATCAATTCTCAGCCACGGTGAGAGCATAGAGCAGATTGTTACCATGTGTGATGGAGTAAGCATGCTTGCCACAGCAGTGATAGGTACTTCTTTTGCCCATGTGCTTGCACTGCTAGACATGTCAGTTCAAAGCCATTCTCAATTGATAGTTCTTCTGGGAAAGATAACCCAGGAACTCTGGTGTGGCAAAAGAGAGCTGCCCCACTCACATGCCTTTTGTTGCATATAAGACACTGTTGGCATTTGTAAATGTTGACTCCAAGTAGCTTCACTATAAAATCAGTTCCTTTCTATCTCCGGACCATGTCCTGGACAAGGCAGAAGGCTTCGTGGCACTGGGAATGGAGCCTGGTCGGTTGTATTCCTCAGCTGGGTCTTGCATTAGCACTGATTGCCGGCAAAGCTGTCAGCCTAAGGCTGTGTTTTTCTAATCAAGGAGGCCAATTTAGCATTTGGGAAAGACTAGTCAGCTGAGCCACATTACTTTCCCCTCCTAGTAAAAATAGCATAGGCAGAGACAGTGGAAGCTTCTGCGATGGTTTTGCAAGCAGCCCCAAGTCACTGAGGCCCATACTCTCCAGTCACTTCAAAGCTGCTCACTGAGCTTCATTGATAGGTCTTCCTATCCTGGGGCTGGGGAGGGAGACCAAATCTTCATGCCTTTCAATGCCTTCCAGCACCTTTTGGGGGGCAGGGTGGGAGGCTTTCCTGATCTCTCAGACAGGAAATCTGGGGTTTTATTTATGCTATGAAGAGTACTTCATAAGAAAGAGTTCACTTTTTGCTTTATTTCAGTGAAAATTACACAATAAATATGGTGCTGCTACTAGTAATTGATATTTATTGAACACTTACTTTACTGCATGGCATACACTGCTACATTCTTTATGTGCGCTGGCTCATTAACTCATAATAACCCAAAGGGAGTTGGCACTAATATTCTTATTTTGTAGACAGTGAGACCAAACAGTGTGTGTGTGTGTGTGTGTGTGTGTGTGTGTGTGTGTAAATTAACTTGCACAAGACCACTTTTTTTTAAATCAAGAAGATGGCATAGTTGAGATCCCAAGACAGTCTTGTTATAATGCACCTGTTCATGACTCTACATTGCACCACTGTTAGTTATTTATTCATTTGTCTCGACTCTACCACATATTGTGTGCTCTTGAGGGCAAGGACTGTATCTGGTTCATGGTACAGCCTGCTACAGAGTGGTTGCTGAGGGTAGTGGGTAATCAGAGTAAGACTGCCTATGTCAGAGCATTGTAGTTTGCTTGAGAAGGGTGTGGGGGAACATTCTCCATGATGTGGGATTAGAGAAACAAGCACATCTGCTCCTTAATTTTCAAGGCTGGCATCCCCCAAAGATCATTACTGTGGACTTTCAGCTGTTGGAGTTCAGAGGCTATTCCATATCAGCTGGGTCTGTTTCCCAAAACAGGTTTGCATTGTTTTGAAACCATGGTGCAGAGCATTCAGAGAGAAAATAGAAGTTGATTCCCACACAAAAGGCACTAACTAAGACACTAGAAATGAGTGGGACAAATTGAGGGCAGGGTTGAAGAAGAAGACTAGCTAGTGCTGAGGCTATTCACATTTCAAAAAGGAACTCACACCTGAAGAAGGCGGTCCAGTCCACTGAACCAAATGGGTTTCCCTGAACTTAATCTAATAATTCCTCCTTTCAATATTTTCTTCCTCAGGAAGTAGTTCAATAGATTTGAGAGGAAATATACATGAAGATGTTCATTACGATATTCGTTGTAGTAATATAAAATTGGTAACAAATAAACTGGCCAACAATAAGTGGTGGATAATTAAATTATGGCATGCCCATTCTACGGTATATTATGGAACCATTTAATAAGTTCATTATGAAACCTGAAGCAGCCTGATGAATACATCGAACAGGTTTTGTAAAGGAAGAGGTACCTTTGTGTATATATTGTGATCTTGCAACTTGTGAAAACTTCCTGCACAGTAAATGCCCAAATAAAAAGAGTTTGAGTTAGGTTAATGGGATTCAGGTGATTTCTTTTATAAAAATCTCTTGATCATTTACATTTTACATTGCTAAAAGCAGCAATGTGTGTGTGTGTGTGTGTGTGTGTGTGTGTGTTGGAGAATAAGCACATTTTTCCCCAAAGCTAAACCTATTTTCAATGTATCCCATATCTACTTGAGAATAAAAATGTATATATGAGGAACAGAGGCAGAAAGAAAACAGGTGCTGGCATTATTTGATGCATGACCAGGACCATGGCATGTTATTAAAAAGAAGCCAGTATTCTTCTATGATGCAGCTGGCCATTCAGAAAGCTTTTGAAATGTATTAGGCTGTAGCATCTGGTCCATTGTTGCCATTCCTAGGTTGCAAGCCAACCTTCAATCTTAAGTCTTTAATTTGCAAATGATTTCTGTCTATCAAAGAACAGAGGTGTATCCATAACCTTCCTCTCAGATGAACAAAAAAGAAACTGGGCAATCTTCCTCCAAGCAGGAGAAGGAAGCTTGTACCAAGTCCCAAGCCTGAATGTTCATTGGTCTTGCTAATGTGCTATAAGTATAGAACTCCTCTATCCCCGCTTCTAGACAGGAACCACTTTGGCCCAAAGGCATAAAAGGTATGTGGTAAAGCCATTTGTAGAGACAGCATCCATCTTTGGTGATGATGCTCTGGTTGGCCTGATGCATGTCAGCTTTATGCACACTGTCTCCAAGCCTGACACATAACAAATTATACTTTGCGACTATGTACAGTGAAGTCAATAGAGATTCAAAGTATTTGTCCTACATATATCCCCATCTCCATATTCCGGCTGCCCCGTTATAACTGGCACTTTTTTGAATGTTCTGTTTAGCACAATTTGCATGCAGCCCATCATATCACCTTGCTAATTCACATCCAGAAGCAATTAAATCCGAGAATGGCCAGATTGGGTGGGGGATTGGTTGCCTTAAGTTGAGGACTTAGGTATCCCCATTTCAAGTATCTGCTGCACTAGCCCATTTTTTTTTGTACTGGGGATTGAACCCAGGGGCATTCTACATCCCCAGTCCTATTTTAAGTCTTCATTTTATTTTGAAACAGGGTCTCACTAAGTTGAGGAGGGCCTCACTAAGTAGCTGAGGCTGGCCGTGAACTCGGATCCTCCTGTCTCAGCCTCCCAAGTACTGAGATTACAAGCGTGTGCCACCACACTCAGCTTGCACTAGCCCTTCTTAAAGGCTGGACTTGGATGCAGAAGGCTAAATCTATATAACTGTATCTATCTCCATTTTGTTTCTTAGTGTGCCTCATACTCAGGGCTGATGATAAGAAAATTAATGCTGAGAGATGAAGTGGACTATTCCTGATCGTGTAGCTAAGAAGTGACATTGCTGGTGCTTAAACCTTGGTTTGTCTTCAAGTCCAGTGCTTTGGGGTTGGTGGTTCCTGGGGAATGTGCTATCATTGATATGCCTTAAGGGCACACCCTCATAACACCAGTATATCCATACCTTGGTTGGACATAGTGTATGCTCATCCCCGTGCTGGGTATGGAATAAGACAGCAATTAAAAAGATGTACTGTCCAACTTGGCATACACTCTCCCACCCAATTCAAGTGTTGTCCTGGAAATACTTCACTGATCCAGACCAGTATCCTCACTGCAATCTCTAGATGGCTTTCAACTCTCCAGGCCTCAATATCCTGTATCAGTCTCAGATTGCCTTTCAGTTACAATTTTTGCTCTTACTTTTAAAAATAATTTTAGTTATGAAATATAATATACAAACAAAAAGGTACATAATCAAGTCTTTACAGATTATTGAAATGCTATAAAACAAACACTCATGTAACAACCATAGGAATCAAGAAAGGTAACATTTCTGGCACCCCAGGCACAGTTCACATGTCCCTTCCCAATAATTATACCCCCACTGCCCACTAGAGGAAACCACTGGCCCGAATTTTCCAGTAGTCACTTCCTTGCTTATCTTCATCATTTTACCACTTAGGTATGGATCCCTAAAACGTTAGTTTTACCCATTCTTTGAATTTAATATAAATGAAATCATGCAGCCTGTATTCTTTTGTGCATGGTTTCCTTTCATTGTTTATTAGATTGATCCATTCTGTTGATATAGAATATTTCCATTACCTCCAAAAGCTGCCTCCTGCCCTTTTGCCGTCCAACTCCTCCCACTCTGGTCCCATTCAAGCACTGATTTGCTTTCTGTCACTATAGATAAGCCTTCCCTTTTGTAGAATTTCATATAAATGCAGAAATACAGTATGTACTCTTGTGTCCCAGGATTCTCTAACTCATCACAATGTTAAACCCATTTCTAATGTACCAGAAGTTTGTTCCTTTCTAATGCTGTGTCATATTCCATATTGTGGATATACTGCAACTCATTTGTCCTTTCACCAATTAATGAGTTGTTTGAAGTTTTTTTTGTTGTTGTTGTTGTTTTCCCCTTCGGTACTGGGGATTGAACTCAGGGGCATTCTACCTGCGAGCTATACCCCCAGCCCTATTTTTTATTCTTTATTTTGAAACCGAGTCTCAATAAGTTGTGGAGTGCCTCACTAGGTAGCTGAGGCTGGCCGGAACCCGGATGCTCCAGTCTCAGCCTCCCGAATGCTGGGATTACAAGCGTGCGTCACCACGCCCGGCTTAGTTTTTAACTATTACAAATGAAGCTATTATGACTATTTCTGTATGAGTCTCTCTGTGAACATATGTTTTCATTTCTCTTCAGTGATATTTATTTATTTATTTTTAGTTTTTATTCTTTATTTTTTTAAATTAATTAATTTATTTTTTAGCATGGATTTTTATACATTTCTTGGGTACAACAGGGTTAATCACACATTTTTGTTGGGTACAAGCTAGTACAGGTAAAGACATCCATGCACATATTTCTCATTAACCCTTCCCCAATTCCCACCCACCCTCCCCCTATCTCCTGGTCAGTTTAGTGATTGACTTTGATGT
>PVLC010012556.1:0-43687 GCA_004027655.1 Graphiurus murinus
AGCCTTTGCAAACTGTGTTTCTAAACCTGAAGACGCAACAGCAGAGCAGAACCCCCGGGAGCTGCAGTGCGTGGGAGCTGGAAGCACCAACTCCAGAAGGTGACTCACCTGTCACTGACTCAGGCCTCAGTTCCTGCTGCCCACATAGATGCAGCCTAAATTAAAACCTCGAAGGCTTGAAAAGCTGCAGCTGCCTCTCTTCCTACCAGTTCTCCTTAGCGATGAACAGGCAAGGCTAATTTTAGCAGAGAAGACTCAGGATGTAAGAAGCAGAAGAGGCTCGGAATCGTCTCATCTTGTGGTTCTTAGCTCCCGTGGAGCATCAAAATCACCCTAGGAGATTAAAAACTATCTCTCCAGAGATTTGCATCGGTTAGTCCAGGGCATAGCTAGGCATTGCTCTCGTTTTAAAGCTCTCTGAGTGATTTGCACGTGTAGCCATGATTTAGAACCACTGGTCTTACATCACCCCTTTGTTGGACGGAGGAGACTGAAGCCCAGGGGGGAGATGGGACTTGTCAGAGGTCACATGATGGGCATAATCAGGACTGGGACTTGAATCTCCCAACTCTTCATTAAGGGCTCTCATGTCTCTCTAACTGGAAAACATATCTAATGACATGGCCTGGGGACTTAAAAAAAATCATCACCAAATAGTTACCAAATACCTACTCTGTTCGTGGAAGAGGTGGAAGAGGTGGATCCTGCCTGGCCCAGGTGAATAAAATCTACTCTGGAGGGTGGTTGTACAGATAAGGATGAGAGTGTCTGGCAAGGGTTCTCAACCTTGGCTACCCATTGAAACTGCCTGGGGGGGGGGTTAAATGTAGATTCCTGGGCCCCATTCCTGGAGACTTTAGGTTAGTTAGCCCAGGACAAGCCTGGTCTGGGCATTAGGAGTTTCAAAAGATTCCCAAGTGGTTCTCAATGTGCAACCAAATTGAGAACCATTGATCCAAATCATCTTCCCTGACAGGGAGCAGCACTCAGGAAGTGAGGGGTGTTACTGCCATCCTTATTATTACTGCCACATAGCCAGCTTTATCTCTGTCCCTCTTCCCTGTCTCCCCGGCCTCTGCCTCAGACTCTCCCACCCATCATCCCTATCTCCCGTCTCTTGACTTGGATAACACCTAGTCGCCCTTCTCTTCACAAATCCCTCTTTTGTATTCTCCCAGATCATGCTGAACTTCTCTTCCTGACACTTATCGTAGCGTGGGCATATTGTTTCAATGGTGTGGGCGCTTGCTTTGTGTCTCTCTCCCCTAAAAGACTGACCACTATATGGGCAGAGACACTCTCTTTCTCATTCTCTTCTGTTCTACCCCTGCCCCAAGCCAGGCACACAGGACTCAACACACAATGAAGGTTGAAAGTTTAATGGGTCAAAGAATGGTTGAGCATGGAAACATGGAAATGATGAGGTCATATTGGCATTTCTAGAAAGATCTTTCTGGCTGCATGTTGGAAAGAGCTTTCTGCACTGCATGTTGGAAGATCGGAGGTAGGAAAGACAGGACACCTGTTAACCACAGCTATGATAATGCCATGCTGATGATCCTCAACTAATGATGGGGTGATGTCCTGATAACCCCATTGTAAGTTGAAAATATCATAAGTCAGAAATGCCCTTAGTACTCCGGTCTTCCAAGTACTATGGCTTAGCGACACAGGGCACCATAGAGTTTCAGTTACTTCCACTCATCTCTGTGGGTTGGCTGGGAGCTGGGGCTCACTGCCACTGCCCAGCATCTCAAGAGTATCTTACCAAGATAGCTAGCCTGGGAGAAGATCAAAATTCAAATGTGGTTTCTTCTGAATGTATGATAAAGTTGAAAAATTCAAAGTTGACCATTGTAAGTTGGATACCATCTGTACAGCCAAGAAATGATAGGGCCTCAACCAAGACCAAGGCGATAG
Organism: Graphiurus murinus; assembly: GCA_004027655.1. NCBI lineage: Eukaryota > Metazoa > Chordata > Mammalia > Rodentia > Gliridae > Graphiurus > Graphiurus murinus. The sequence continues at coordinate 1,921 of PVLC010012556.1, forward strand.
CTTGGGGGGTGGAACAACCTGAGAAACCCTGGGCGGTCAGATGGGCTTGGGGAAGAGGGTGCCAGGTGGCCCAGGTGTGGCCTGAGAGACAGGCAGGACAGCAAAATGGAAAGGGAACCCCAGGAGGAGGCCCTTGCTGGGAAAGATTCCTCCTCTTGGACATGGTAGTGGGAGGTCCAGGGATCTGGAAGCCTGAGGCCAGGAGAAGTCTGGGTGGGATGGTGATCAGAGTAAAAATAACATCACATTTTGGCATCGTGGTACAAGCGCTTCTAGCCATTTCAATGAGCTTCTAGCCATTTCCACCCTGGGGTGTGGAAGGTGGGTCCCCAGGCAGTGTCTCTGTCTGCAGACACAGAGTCATGGGCCTTCTTTGTCCCCACAGCTATCCTGGGCATGCACACGCTCATGAGCAACCAGCAGTACTACCAGGCCTTGGGCAGCAGCTCCATCGTGAACAAGGAGGGACTCAACAGTGAGTACTTGGCCCTGGCTGCCTGGCATCTGCACCCCTCTCAGGGCACCCTGAAAGAGATGTGTCTTATGTCTTGCTCCTTTTGCTTCCTGATGCTCTGGCTCATTGCAGAAGTCTTCCCCCACCCCATACTGGGGATTGGACCCAGAGCCATTCTAGCATGAGCTATACCCCAGCCCTTTTTATTTTAAATAGGATCTTCCTAAGTTGCTGAGGGTCTTGCTAAGTTGCTGAGGCTGGCCTTGAACTTGCAATTCTCCTAACCCAGCCTCAGAAGCCCTAAAATTTTGTGTAGCCAAATCTGCCCATCTTTTCCTTTGAGCCTCCTGGGATTTTGTGTTATGTTTACAAAGGCCTTCTTCATTCCAATATTTAACATAGCCTCTTTTATTTTCTTCTTTAAGTTTTAGAGCTTTACTACTTATGTCCAACTTCTTAATCCACCTGGAGTTTATATTTGTGTGTGTGTGTGTGTGTGTGTGTGTGTGTGTGTGTGTGTGTGTGTGTGTTCGGTGTGATGAAATTAAACTTTCATGTTTTAATGAATAGCCAACTGTCGCAACACCATTCTTTGTAAGATAAATCCTTTCACCACAGATGTGGGTACCCCTGCTTTATTATCAATTTCCACACGCCCACACAGGTCTGTTTCTAGATGCCTCTCTGTTCCATGAGTCCCTTTGTCCAATCCCCAATATCGCACTGTCTCAATTACTCCACTGTGTTGGCCCCAGAGAGAAATAAGGGTGCCAAGGAATAGTTATCCTTCCTTGTGGAAGGCATGTGCATTTTTGTCCCACCCAGGCTTCATCTTATCCTCACAAGAACCCACTGAGATAAAGAGCACCAGTAGAATGCCGCTCCCCACCTTACAGATGAGGGCTCCCGGTTCAGAGAGTTTAAGAAATCCACCCTGCTCCTGCAGAAAGTCAAAGCCAGAGTCCAAGGAGTGCCCCAACTCCCTCTCTCTTGCAGGGCTTCTTCCCATGCATCACCAGCCCCTGTGTGTTCCCGCAATGTGCAACGTGCAGCCTTCCTGTGCCCCAGAGCTCCGCTGAGGCCTCCTGGTGGGGCGCCCTTGTTTTGAGACAAAGCGACTCCCATGATTCTGTGACCCACCTCCCTTCTGTCAATCACTCTAGGTGTGATTAAACCTACTCAGTACAAGCCCGTGCCCGACGAAGAACCAAATTCTACAGACGTAGAGGAAACGCTGGAGCGGATAAAGAACAATGACCCGAAACTTGAAGAGGTTAACCTCAATAATATCCGGGTAAAGTCCCTTTATTTCATTGTGTGTGTGTGTGTGTGTGTGTGTGTGTGTGTGTGTGTGTGTGTATGTGTGTAGAGTTGGGGATTCCGGGTGTTTGTGGATCAGGAATCGAGGCAAACCTTCACAGATGGTAGCGTTTCCGGGGGGTGGTTGGTATAAACAAGTGCATCCCACGGTCCTGGTTTCTTTCGGAGGATGACACCAGGCCCAGATGTTCACCACAGGCCAGCCCAGCTTCGATCTGGAAACCTGCCATGTTATGGAAAACACAGAGATTCTCTCAGATAAAGCTGTGAGTCAGACACACGCTGCAGCACGGGATCCCAAAGCTGGAAGAGTCCGGTGCCCGCCAGGGTCACGGGGTCGCCAAGCCCCAGGCAGGCCCTGCCCCCTCCCCCGGCCGTCCCTGACACTGCTGGATCACGTTCATATTCAGCCTCATTTTCCAGCCACTGAAGGGAGCTGTTGCCCCGAATACACAAAGAAATATCCAAGCCCTTTGCCCATATCTCTGTGACCTTTCCCCGAGTGGCCACTAGGGCAGAGGAGGGACAGGTGGAGTGGCAGCCCCACCCTGCACAGGCCTCAGGAGGAATGCAGAAGCAGGCACAGCTGCCCACCCACCTGTTGTGCCTGAGTCGGGGGCGGGGAGGGGATTAGTCCTGGGAGGTGGGGGTAAGACAAGAAGCTAGCCCCTCGGTCCTGCTCCTCTTTCCCGTCTTCTCCACTTTCCTTTCAGTGGCTGCCAGCCTCCAGGCGCCATCAGATTGGAAGCCCAGTGTTCTCCTCCTGGCTCCTGCTCTGCTCCCTCGGGAGCTTAAGTGACGCTAGCTCTGAAATGAGAGCCCGGCGAGAACCCAGCCAGACTCTCCCAGTGCCTCAGTCATCTGCTGTGTCCAGGGGGACCCTGGCACAACTCAGAGTTCTGCACCCCGGGACTGAGTACCTCCTCAGAGAGGTCAGAGCAGCAGAAGCCCGCTGTGAGGCCTCATCCCAGGGCTCAGACTCCCTCCCGGCCTCAGTTTCCCTTCCATATCACAAGGCAGTTGAACTACATCAGTGGTCTTCACCTGAGGATATTAAAAAATATATGCCAGCCGGGTGTGGTGGTGCACGCTTGTAATCCCAGCACGTGGGAGGCTGAGACCAGAGGATCAGGGTTCGCAGCCAACCTCAACTACCTAGTGAGGCACTCCACAACTTAGTGAGACCCTGTTTCAAAATAAAGAATAAAAAAATAGGGCTGGGGTATAGCTCGGAGGTAGAATGCCACTGAGTTCAATCCCCAGTACTGAAAAAAAAAAAAATATATATATATATATAAATAACCTGGGCATAGTGGCACATGCCTGTAATCCCTGTTGGGAGGCTGAAACAGGAGGATTGCAGGTTCAAGATCAGCTTCAACAACACAACGAGACTTTTAGCAACCTAGCCAGACTCTGTTTCAAAACAAAACAAATTTTTTTTTTAAAAATGGCTAGGGATATAGCTTAGAGGTAGAATGCCCCTGGGTTCAATCTCCAGTAACACACACGCACACACACACACACACACACACACACACACACACACACACACCACAAAAAAGCACAAACAAAGAAAAACAATGTCCAGGCCTACCCCCAAGATTCTGATTTTATTGGTCTAGGGCAAGCCCAAGCATCAGCATTTTGTGAACGTTTCCCAGAGGCCTTTGATGTACCACCAGAGCTGAGTCCTCTGGGTAGATGTCCTTAGAGAGCACCTAGCAGGACCCCTACTTCTGTTTTCTAGAAACGAAGAGGGGAGGAGAGTTTCCCATAGTCACACTGCCAGCCGCTGAGCAGGTGCCAGGCTCCAGCCCTGAGTGCCTGGCACAAAAGTCCTCCATCTCCACGCCTTGATTTTTGCTTCTCCTTCAGCTTCCACAGTTGTAGGTCCTATCTGAAAAGTTCAGAAACAACTTTCTCAATTTGTGTAGCAGAAAATTTTCCCCAAGTCTTAGCCATTCAGACAAAGAACATTCAGCCTTTGAGATTTGCTGGGACTTAGTGAGGAGCCGAGCTGTGTATGGGAGAGGATTCCGCCCCTGCCCTGCCTGTCCTGGGTGGGGTGGTTGGTTACCCTCAGCTCCCTTTCTCTCTGCAGAATATCCCCATACCTACCCTCAAGGCGTATGCAGAAGCCCTGAAAGAAAACAACTACGTGAAGAAGTTCAGCATTGTGGGGACACGGAGCAACGACCCCGTGGCGTTTGTGCGTACCTCTACATTCTGCTGCGTTAGTGGTGGGGCGGGGGGCCTGGAAACAGAAGGCTGTGTTAGTGGCCTCAGGACTGTGTCCCACTAGTGGAGAGCCCTATGTGGCGAGGTAAAAGGACAGCACGAGGAGCCAGGAGGAGATGTGGACGGGACAGCCAGTGCTCAATACCACCTGTCACCACTAACCCTCACAGCCACCCTGCTCTCAGGGTGTGGGTCTCCCCACTTTGTACCAGAAGAACTAGGGTTCTGAGAGGTCAGGCAACTCCCTTGGTCCAAAGTCACACAGCAATCGAGAAGGCAGACCACGGTTCAAGTGAAGTTGTGTGGCTCCTAAAGTCAATCTCTCTCCACTCAGCACATCACATATGGACAAGGTCTTGCTCCTCCCTGGGCCTCAGTTTCTCTATCTCTAAAATCATCATCTTCATCAGTGGGTCCCAAGGACCAATTTTGGTTTTTGCCCATGTCTTGAAAGATACTTCTGATCAAACTAAAGTGCACTTATTATGAAGTAACAATTAAAGAAACCATTCATTATACATGTATTGATAGTCTCCCTGTGCCCAGCACTAAATTAGGCTGTGGGAATTCAACTGTAACTAAACAGTCTAGCTCCCACTTTCAAGAACATACTCATCCATTTGGCTGCACAGACAACTAAAGGATAACAGCGCAGTGTAGTTACTACAACACTAGCAGCCGGTAAAAAGTGCAGGAATTAGCTACTCGGGATGGTTGTTAACCAGTTAGTTGCACTCAGTTCTTTTCTGATTTTTAAAATAGGTAGGACAATTTTCTCCAATATTTTGGAAACAACAGAAATAGCTCACGGTCCCTCATGGCTGACAGTATGGAACTTCTGGATGGATGACCTCTGACCTCAGTGATCCTGAGTTTGTCCATGGAGATGCAGTTGACAAAGCCATGTGGCCCATACACTAATAGGTCCTGGATCAGAAACCAGGGACATCCATACTAGCACTCGGCTCAGTGCTGTGAATGTTTTGGGGGCATGGACTCTGCCAGACTGACAGCCCATCATACCTGCAAACCCGTTGTGCAATACTGAAATGCCTCCAGGCCAGTTGCTAAACCAGGCTGCCAGAGCTCTGGAAGCAGCCCCCCCTGTCTGCTTTGGAGTTTCTCCTGGGGCCTCTGCTGTGGTCCAGCATGCAAGGAGTTAACACATAGCTTGACAGGCCCCCAGGACCTGCTCAGCCTCTGGCATGCAGTCCAGTGGCCTGATACACCTGCCCCCTGGTTGTTAAGTACTTTGCTGGTCAGGCCTCTCCTGAGGAACTGGGGGTGCTGTGGAGGCCCAGAAAGGACAGGCAGGGCCCCTCAGGAGGGGCGACTTACTCAGACAGGCACGGCCATAGAGAAGGCTGCCGCACCACCGCAGGGAAAAAGGAAGAGGGGGCAGTGGAAGAGCCCGGGAGGGAGTGGCTTGGCATGGAAGGCTTCCTGGGAGCTGAGCCTCTCTCTCATGGGCTTTCGGCCAGCAGGGACAGCACAATAGGACAGGCATTCCTGGCTCAGGGCGTCACTCCCGACAACAGGCCCACTGATGGCCATGTCCAGGCCTCTTGGTGGCTGGTGTCTCCTTTCCCCTGTGACACATTGTTTCCACAAACTGCTAATCACCTCATTTCCCTCAGAGGCTCTGATTGTCATCTACCCGCCCTGGCGGGATCCCTCTGAAACGTGCAGAGGGCCACCTGAGCTCTCTGCCTCCAGCCGGCCTGGCCACTCGCCCGTGGAGAGGTCTCCCCGCCTCCCTCTCCTGCTCTGTGGCCCTTCAACAGGGCAGTGGAAGAGACAAGCCACACGTGTCCAGGGGAGGTTGAGCTTCCACCGTTGACCTAGCAAACATCTAGGTGCATTTTCAGCACACCAAGTGAATGTAGTCTAATTGGCAGAGACACACCAGAATAAAAACATCTGTAAACCCAGAAACACAAGGTCCTTGAGGGAGCTATGGGTAGATTCCGTGGAGGTCTAGAGGGCAGGCCGCAGCTAGCCGAGGGTGTCAGCAGAGACCCTGAGAATGGCCTTGAGGGATGGGCAGGGTTTGGATAAGTGAACAGAAGGGGCATTCTGGATGGCAGGGGTGCCTGGGCAGCAGTGAAGCGGTGGGAAAGCCCTGAGCTTTCAGGGGAACTTTGAGGAGAGGCAGGCCAGGCAGCATAGAACCCCCAAGCAGGGGCAGTTGGGAGCCAAGGCAGGCTGGAGGGGAGGGGAGACCTGGAGTCCTACGGTGAAGGAAGTTCCCAGTTCCCTTTGGGACTGGTGGAACCACTCAGGAGGGGCTCCAGCCTTATCCAGGGCGACTCACAGGTATCCCTCTCTTCTCCTGCGGTCAAGGCCCTGGCTGAAATGCTCAAGGTGAACAAGGTGTTGAAGACGCTGAACGTGGAATCCAACTTCATCTCCGGAGCTGGGATCCTGCGCCTGGTGGAAGCCCTTCCACACAACACTTCCCTGGTGGAACTGAAAATCGACAACCAGGTAAGAGGGGCAGGGCGTCCTCCTGTCCTTACGACATGCTGCTTGCCATGGTACACACTCACCACGCCCGCGTGCTGCTGGACAGAGCAGAGAACGCTGACTATAGAAGCTCTGGAGCCCAGTGAGCGGCCTCCTGAGTGTCCTACCTGCCCCCACGTGCTCCGCCAGCCTCTGCTTCCACCCCCTAGCAATGGGAAGCTCACTCCTTACCAACATCACCCCTTCACTCTTGGGCTTTGAGAATGGCCTTCCTCACACCCAGTACAAATCGGCTCCCTTTCTAAATCCTGCTTGTTGGGTTTCATTCTCGTAAACCTCTGGACTCTTCTCCACCAGGCTAAACAACCCTGCTTTCTTCAGTCACCTCTACTCAAGGGGGCTTTTAAGTCTCCTCACTATTGAAGTCGAGCTCTGGGCAAATTCTAGTTTGCCTTTATCCGTATGGAGTTACTGCTTCTCTCGGATGTCTGTCTTTGGGCAACTCTTTTCAGTCCTGTTGGAGATGATGTTCTTAACAATGGCGGTATGTGGCAGGAGCTTGTGTGTTGCGTGGCTGAGGGTCTACTGTGGGCCAGCTCTCTGCTTACCCCCCTTGCAGCCATGGCTCTGATCCACACGACCCTGCAGGATGTGGGGTCACCAGCCTCAATTGGCAGAAGAGGAACCTGCTCAGAGAGGTTTAGACAAGCAGCTTTCTCAGGGTCACAGAGTCAGCACGTAGGAAGCTGGATTTGAATCCAGGTCTCTGACTCCAAGACCCACACGGGGTCCACTACCACACATTGCTTCCAGTATTAAAATGTTTTCTTCTTGCCGGGTACAGTGCCACACACTTATAATTCTAGTGCTTGGGAGGCTGAGACAGGAGGATCCCAGGTTCAAAGCAAGCCTCAACAAGTAGTGAGACTTAAAAATAAAAAAAAATAATAAAATACTGTTTCAAAATAAAAAGGGCTGGGGGTATAGCTTGGAGGCAGAGTGCCTCTTGCACCCCCCTCCCGAAAAAAAAAGTTTTCTTTTTTAGGGATAGGAAACTCAGGATTGGTGTTTTGTTTTTGTTTCCATTTTTTGGAGGGTTTTTATTTTATTTTGGTCTGTGTCTATGTGAAAATTTTGGCTGAATTGTTGTATCAACTGGAAGGAAATATCATAAAATACAGTGGCTATACCCAAGTGAGATCATGGGTCCTTCTAAATTTTTTTTTATTATAAAAAGAGGCACAGACAGGAAAATACATAAAGCATAAATGTACATTAACAAATCATACCTAGGCCAAGAACTAAAACATCACCAGCCTCTGGAAGACTCTGGCTGCCTCTTGCCGACCAGAACCCTTTCTGAACTCTTCACAGCTTGTCCCCACTGCTCTTCCAGCTTCCATGCCCTTGGCCTCGGGCGTGTCCTCCCCGGCCTGCCCTCTTCCCTGCCCAGAGAAACCCTGGCCTGTCCTTTGGCCAGCGGTGTTCCGGAGCAGCTGGAGCGGCTTGTGAGGTCTGCTGGGCACATCTCTTGCCAGCTCCGCTTCAGCAATGGCACGTGCCATGTTGCTGCCTTGAAATCACCCTGCCGGAGGGTGGGAAGTGGCAAACACATCAGGCCTTTTTTTTTTTTTTTTTGAGAGTCGGTGGACCACTGCCTTCTCCTATCAGCCTTCAGATCTCTTCCAAGTTACATGCTCTCCTCTGTGCTCCCCTAAGTACCTCCACTTCCCTGTGAACTTCTCAGAGGCTGGTGCTATTTCTGAGTCATCTCCTGCAGGGGTGTTGGGTAAGCATAGTTGCCCTGGATGGTTGTGCATAGCTTTCATGCACAATGACGGGCAGAGCAACCGCAATGCACAATCCCCTCCTCAAGCTGTGCGCCCCAGTGTGGGCCTTTGTCGACCCAGAGAGGGCACTTTTTTTTTTTTTTTCTAATTCACATTAAGAGGCCACATGAGCCAGCAGCATCCCTGTCATGTGAATTCTCTGCCTGGGACTCCTTGCATCTCCCGCCTGCCAGGGGCCTTGCTGCTACGGACCCCACCCAGCCCCTCACCCAACCCCGGCCCCCTCCCTTGGTCATTGCTGAATCTGCTTTACTAGAGGCAGGAGGGCCAGATCGGATGGAACAAAGGCCCGCACAGGCTGGGCTAGCCTGGGACGCTCATGTGACTCCAGGCCTGGCCAACTGAAACCCGACTCCCAGGGCAGAATATTAGCCATGGATGACAGGAGCACTGGCCTCATGTCTTCGAGCTGCCGGCCTTGCCCAGCTGCTATCCCCCAGAGCCCAAGACAGAGCCAACACCAGCCATCACTCTCACCCTGGCTGAACACCCTGGTTCAAGAACAGTCTCTTCCCTGAACCTCAGTTTCTCCACTTGTCAAATGAGGATAATAAGAATTTCTACTTCTAAAGAGATAAGAGATGTGAACTCTGATAACTTTTAAAATTGTTTTGGCTGGGTGTGGTGATGCATGCCTGTAATCCCAGTACTTGGGAGGCCAAGACAGGAGGATCACAGGCTTAAGGCCAGCCTCAGCAACTTAGTGAGGCCCTCAGCAATTTAGTGAGACCTTGTTTCAAAATAAAAAATAAAGTAGACCTGAGGGTGTAGCTCAGAAGTAGGATGACCCTGAGTTCAATACTCAGTAACAAAAAAAATTTGTTATTTGGTCTGCAGGTGATCTAGAGAGTTCACACATTATTCTAATTCTAAAGTTTAATTTACTGGGCAGGTGCCATGAGCCCTCAGCTCAGGGACCATACCGATTGCTTTGAATCCATCATCTCATTCAATGCTCCCAGGGACTCTCTGGGTGGGTGGATGAGGAAACTGGAGCAGGTGGCCTATGCTCTGTAATCTGCCCAAGGTCACCCCATTAGGAAGCCACAGAGACAGATAGGAACCCAGGTCTGTGTGACTCCAAAGTCCACACACTGGCTTGTCTGGGTCCTTAAAAACAATTGTGGTTCCATGTGAGTCTAGCTCATCTTTCCTTGCCTGTGCCTCTCCCCTGGTGTGCTAGGCTTAGTGTCCTGGGCTCTGTGTGTGAAAGAGGGTCCAGCTCTGCCCTCCAGAAATCCCACTCTGGATGGGAGGAAAGACAGGTGCAGAAATGACCCTGGTACCCGGTGCTCCAGCAAGCCATGCACAGTGGCCCAGGTTGATTGGAGGGAGCGGCTTGGTCAGGGGCAGGAGCAGGGAGGGCTTCCTGAAGGAGGTGGAGCCTGAGAATAATCCACAGAGTGGGAGGCATCTCAGAAGGTGAAGTGGAAGCTCATGGCATCCCAGGTGCTGGGAACCATGTGAACCGGAGGGGTGGGGAGAGCCTGACACCCCAGAGGAAAGCCAGACAGACAGAAGCCTTGAGTGGGGGTTGAGAGGAAGTGCACTGTGGGCTCTGCTCCAGGAAGATGGCTCCTGGCTGGCTGGGAGAGGATTGGGGTGGGGGGACCGGTAGGAGGAAATGGCTTCTAGGTTGAGAGGGTCTGTAGGGAGGGGCTCCTGTCTGAATCTCCAAACTGGAGTCTGGCCTGGCAAGGGAGAGAGTGGATGGAGGCGGATCTGAGTAGGGGTCTGCATGTTACGGTTGTAATAGCATTGGGGTCTCTTTTCCTTGATTCGAAGAAAATAAATTGAATCAGGAAAATAAAACTAAAGATGGCTTGGTTGTAACATTAACAAAAACTTATTACAAAGTCAGTAGGAAATACAAAGGGAAGAGAAGAAAAGCAGCGTGCCTGGCAGACACGCTGGAGAGTCCAAAAGTGGAACTCTGCCCACCCCTCAGACCCCAGTCTTTAAATACAGTCTCCATATTGGCATGTTCTTATCAATGTTACCAAGGCAACGGGCTAGTAACTTATTCCTTAGCCAGGTGGTGCCTCCTTGTCTCCGGACAGTGTGCTTACTAAGTGCAGGGGTCAATAGTCTACCTTGCTTTTACCCCTATTGTATTGGGCTGTATTGGTTGCTCGTCAACTATGGGGGCTTTGAAGCAGCACACGGAGTCTACCTTTCCAGGTCCCAAAGAATAGGAGGGAAATCAAGGCACAAATTGCAGCCAGTGTAGCTGTGGGTGATCTCTAAAGTAAGGCTTAAGGCTCTTGCCATCCTTATGGCTCTAAAATGCACCAGGCAGAGTCACTGTGATCTTAGGGTTTTCAATTATCTCTACATATTTTTAAGGCTAAAGGCTTTACTATGGGTTAACATTAGGATAAAGGGCAGAGGGGAAGGGTAGCTCTGAGGAGCAACAGGCAAAGCAGCCGCCTCTCCCTGCCTGAGTGCCTGCATAGCACCCAGACTCCACGTGCTTGTAACATTTTGGAAATTAATACCAGAGCAATTTTCCAATACCATACCCTCACATGTGGATGCAGGCTCCCAGGCCTGGGCAAAGCTGCCTCCCCTCTGAGGCCCGGGCTGGGGGAGGGAGAAGGGGAACAAAGAGGAGGCAGTGAGTGGCATTTGATTTATTCCTCATTCTCCATTAGTCACTGAGGTCCTTGGAGACCAGAGCTTTTGCCTGGATCCTTGTGCTTGTGACCTGTGTCAGTGAAATTCTGTCCTCCTATCTCCTTATACGGCCAAAGAAAGGGACTTGGGGAGTTCTACCCGCAGTGACATGGAGCCCGGCAGGCTGTCTCAGCCACAATTTTGAAACTGAGATTCTGAGACTGTTTGTTTATTCAACTGTCTCCTAATCTCCAAGCAATGTTTGTTGCCCCCGAGGTAGCCCTGACACCAGGTGAGGGTGGGAAGGGGCCCAGGGGCCCCTGAGGGCACTGATAAAATGTCTAGCCCAGTGGGGCACAGTGGTGCACACCTGTAATCCCAGTATTTGGGAAGCCGAGATGGGAGGATCACAGGTTTGATGCCAGCCACAGCAATTTAGCAAGACCCTCAGCAATTTAGTGAGACTCTGTTTCAAAATTTTAAAAATTTTAAAAAGGCTGGATATGTATCTTGGAGGCAGAATGCCCCTGTGTTCAATCCCCAATAACTCCATACCCCCCCCCAAAAAAAAGAAAAAGGAAAGAAAAAAGAGAAAGAAGAAAAAAAGAAAAGAAAAGAAGGAAGGAAGGAAATGCCTAGTCCAGCTCCCTCTATAGGTGGGGAAACTGAGGACCAGAGAAGAAATAGAACTTGCTAGAGGTCACAGGTCAAGTTAGCAGCAGAGCTAAGTAGGAACTTGGTTATCCTGGCTGCACTTAGAGATGGATAGGACAGACCCTTCGAGCCCCCCAGGGAGCACACCCTACAGACTGGGTGCCTATAGGCCCCCACCCATCCCAAGCCATGTCCAAATGCTGTTTCTCTGCCATTCTTTCACATTCCTAACTTCTAACCCACTGCCCTCCAACAGACCCTCTCTAGGACTTTGACTCCTCAGAACAGACAAGGCCTGAAAACATTACCCTCCCCCACTAAAAAACAAAACAAAACAGGATATCTACAATGTCTGGAGGGTATAGACCAGACATCTCACTTTGTCTTCCAATATCTGATAGTGAGGCTGCACTTATTTTGAAGGAAAGCTAAAGAAAGAGAATTGGGTTATTCTAGATTGGATGATTTGTCTCTGGCTTCTATTACTCAGCATTATCTTTATCTGTGAGTATATTGGCTATCTATAACTGTGTAACAAATTATCCCCAAATTTAGTGACACAGCCTCATAGTCCTGACTTACAACAACAATAAACATGCATTTGCTCATAGTTTCTGAGGGACAGAAATCCAGGGGTAACTTGGCCAGCTAACTTCTCCCAAAGCAAGCGATCCAAAGCAGAGAAAGAAGAGAGCCTCAAGTGTCTTTTATGACCCAGCCTTAGAAAATCTCTCCTGCTATATTTGTTTGAAGTGAGTTACTAAGCAGAACTCATGCTCAAGGATGCTCAAGGGGAGGGGAATTAGGCTCCACCATTTTTTTTTCTTCTTTTTTTTTTTTTGCAGTACTGGGGATTGAACTCAGGGGCATTCTACCTCCGAGCTATACCCCCATCCCTATTTTTTATTCTTTATTTTGAAACAGGGTCTCACTAAGTTGTGGAGTACCTCACTAAGTAGCTGAGGCTGGCCGTGAACCTGGATCCTCTGGTGTCAGCCTCCCAAATGCTGGGATTACAAGTGTGCACCACCACGCCCGGCTTGGCTCCACCTTTTGAAAGGAGGAGCAACAAAGAATTTTACAGACATATTTTCAAATCACCATAAGATTTGAATAATCACAGTTCTTTTGTGCCACAGCAATTTGTCCAGAATGCCTCTTCTAACCAGCAGAAGACAAAAGAGTGTATCTCGAAGGGTGATGAGCTCCCTGTGGGTGTATTAGCAGCTCAGAGATGGAGGGAAATTTAATAACAGCTAGGAGCCAGGCATGGTGGTGCATGCTTGTAATCCCAATACTTGGGAGGCTGAGACCAGAGGATCAGGGTTCACGGCCAACCTCAGCTACTTAGTGAGGCCCTCGGCAACTTAATGAGACCCTGTTTCAAAATAAATAATAAAAAATATAACTGGGGGTGTAGCTCAGAGGTAGAATGCCTCTGGGTTCAGTCCCCAGTACTGCAAAAAACAAACAAACAAACAAAAAAACAGCTAGGGTTCAGGACTGTGGTGCTGGACAAGATAATCTCCAGGGCTCCTTTCTGTTGTATTTTATAAAGTATTCCCAGTTGTCTAGCTCACCTAAATAACAAATAAATGGCCAGAATTGGCTAATCAAATGCAGAAAGTAAGCTGCTTGGTGTTCCTGGCTCCTCTGGTCAGAAGAGGGTCTTGGAGCCACCAGCTCCAGCTCACAGCTCCTAACACAGTAATCATATTCTCACCGGAATGATAGCCCTCAGCCAGGTGTGAGGACATGAGCCGTCACACACTGCCAAGGGGCTTGACACCTTTTATAGCCTTTTGACAGGGGAGTCCCAATTTTAATTCAAAGTGTGTCCATCTTTCATCCCAGCAATCCCACATCTCCACAGCCAGGCTGCAGAATCCTCCCTCTCTCCCTGCAGAGTCCACTGCTGCACCAGTTGTACCAGGAGACCACAGAAGCAACCTAAGTAGCCATCTATAGGAGGGTGTCTCAGGAAGCAATTAAAAGAAATGAGGGAGTTCAGCCAAGTGTAGCGGTGCACGACGTCTGTAATCCCAGTACTTAGGAGACTGAGACAGGAGGATCACAAATTCCAGGCCAGTCTCAGCAACTTTGCAAGATCCTGCTTCAAAATAAAAAGTAAAAAGGGCCAAGGTGTAGCTCAGAGGTAGAATGCCCCTGGATTCAATCCCCAGAAATACACACACACACACACACACACACACACACACGAAAAAAGAAAGAAAAAAAAAAAGAAAGAAAGAAACAAGGCAGTTTGTTGTATAGTGACTTAGATCTCCATGAAATGCTGAATGAAACAGGCAAGGTGCAGGGTACTAAGTATACCAGAGTCTACTAAGTCAAGTTAAAGAAAACAAAAGTGAAACAAAACAAAGCAATCCCCTTCTATTTCTCATTTGAGTCAAGCACAGAAACACACTCATTAGCCCTGGTGGGCACTTCTGTGGAAAGGGGTGGGGCTGGGAGTAAATGGTGTGAAGGGAGACTCTCCACTGTACAATTGTTTGAACTTTTTCTTTCTTTCTTTCTTTCTTCAGTACTGGGGATTGAACCCAAGGTCATTCTACCTCTGAGCTACACCCCCAGCCCTATTTTATATTCTTTATTTTGAAACAGGGTCTCAGGAAGTTGCAGAGGGCCTCACTATGTAGCTGAGGCTGGCCACAAACCTATCTCAGCCTCCCAAGAACTGGGATTACAAGTGTGCACCACCACACCTGGCTTGTTTGAACTTTTAATGATGAGATTATATCTACTCGGAAGTGACGATTTAATCCTCAAGCTGATCTGAAGGAAGGCAAAGTTCTTCCCTGACCACCCTGGCTCAGGCTCTGCTGCGGCCAGTCCTGGCAAGACCCGCCCTTTGTCGGTCTCTCCCTGAGGGCTCCTCTTTGCCTTTCACCCGCTGTCAAGGTCACCCTCCTGATTTTTATGTATCCAAGCAAGCTATTCATAGACTCACAGGGCACAGACCCTGAGACCGGAAAGGTTGTGGAGCCCAAGCTTTCCCCATTCATGACAGTGTGTAGGGAGATCCTGAAAAGAGGTGGCTGCCTTCCGTTTACACACCTCCAAGGACAGGCAGTTTGCACCCCTACCAGGCAGTTCCTTCTGCATGGTTCCATCTGCCTGAGGTTCTCAGTCCCATTCTGCCTTGGGAGCGTTCTCTGAGGCCCGAAGTGCCCACTAGCACAGACTTGGAGCAAACGGCCTGTGTTCAAACCCTTCTGCAGCTGACCAGGTCTGTCATTTGGGAAAACTTCTTCATATCTCTGGGCTTCATCTTCCTTGCTCATAAAATGGAAACCTTGATAAACAGCACTTATTCCATAGGTTGACAGGAAAAAATGAGTTCACTTTTGCTAAGTGCTTATGACATTGCTTGGCACACAGGGATCACTAAATAATAAGTTATTTGAAAAAATCAAGCTGGGCATGGTGATGCATACCTGTATTCCCAGTACTTGGGAGGCATCGAGATAGGAGGATCATAGGTTCAAGGACAGCCTCAACAACATAGTGAGACTCTTATTAACCTAGCAAGACCCTGTTTAAAAAAAAAATTTAAAGGGCTTGGGGTGTAGCTTGAAGGTAGAATGCCCCTGTCTTCAATCCCTACAATCCGTAGTAACACACACACACACACACACACACACACACACACACACACACACAAAATCAGGCAAAGACCTGAGAGCTAGTCCTGACTGTCTGGCCACTACCTCTTCTTTCATCTGCAATATGAATGAGTCCTTTACTCTCAGAGTCCCTGACGTCTGAGAAGGAAGCAAGAAAGAAGTTTCTTTGAAATCTTAAGATTTATTCTAAGGTGTATGCACATTTTCTGTTTTACTCCTTAATATAAAAATAATGCTTTGGGGGCTGGAGATACAGTTCAGTGGTAGAACATGTGCTTAACATATGCAAGGCCATGGGTTTATTCCCCAGCACTGCAAAAAAAATAAAGAAAAAAAGAGAGAGAGGGGGAGGGAGGGAGGGAGGGGGAGGGAGAGCAAGAAAGGAAGGGAAGGGAAGGGAAGGGAAGGGGAAAAAAAATTTTAAGGGCTAGGGGTGTAGCTTGGAGGTAGAATGCCCCTGTCTTCAATCCCTACAATCTGTAGTAACACCCCCCCCAAAAAAAACAAAAACAAAAACAAACAAACAAACAAACAAATCAGACAAAGACCTGAGAGCTAGGGAAGGGAAGGGAAGGGAAGGGAAAGAAGGGCTCTAGGGTTAACACTTTGGGAAGCTTGGCCATGGTTATCTCACCGAGTCCTGTACCCTCTCACAGGCATCCAGGCTGCATGTATCCCAGCGATATTGGACACTACCTTGAGAATCTGGGGCCTAGAGGATCCTCTGCAGCCCTCCCAGCCCTTGGGTCTGGCATTAATACACTGAGGGCACAGGCCAGCTTCCGTGGGCCTAATTTACTCTCTAGGCAGGTGGAATGGGGGTGATTATGTCCAGGGGCTATGTATGCCTAGACACAACTGTGGGAAGTGTGAGCTGTGCAGAGGCAGCCCCTGGGATCCCTGCCATCCTCAGCTCAGGGCACATCTGTGCTTCCACACTAGCGGTTTCCCAACAGGTGACCTGAGGCTTCCTGCTGGATGAGGTGGGCCCGGGGAGCTGCCGGTTCCTTCTTGGGGCCTCAGATGGTCACTGTACCATCTGCCAGGCCACCCTGGCCAGGGCCCAGAGGACAGGCCCAAGCTCCTCCCGGCACTCTCAGGAGGCCTGCCAGCATTCTTGCCTGCCCGAGTCAGCTTCGAAGCCCAGTCTGAAAGCAGATGAACTCTGGTGAACTCAGAGTCCCCGGGAGGTCTCTGTCCAGGGTCTCAACTGCAGCAGTTTATATGTCTGTCTGATGCTCGGTTGCTGTCTTTTGACCCTTTGGCGTTGCTGTGTGTGCTTCTAGTTCCTGCATGTGATTCAGTTCCCCTGGGCTCTGTGTGCTCTCAGGGACTCACCATCGACAGCAGTGGTGATGTTAACGTGCTCTGTCTGCAATGACCAGTATGGTAGCTGCTAGGCTGTGGCTATTCTGCACTGGGCTTCATAGCTGAATTTTACGTTCTATTTAACGAAGAATTAGTGTCAATGTTTCACAAGCTTTTCTACAAAAATAGAGGAAGAAAACTTACTAAGTTGTTCTTGGCTATGGCCATTGAGCACCTGCTCTTACAACCAAGGAACTACATTTTAGATTTCATTGCAATTATTGAGGTTTAAAGAGCCACATGTGACTAGTAGCTACTATACTGGGCAGCACAAGTCTGGTTGGAGAGAGAGATATCTAGGCAGGGTTATTTTTTTCTATTATTCTTTTTTCTTGCTTAATTGTGCTGACTAGGGACTCCAGAACAATGTTGGTGAAAGCAAACATTTTTTTGTCTTGTTCCTAATACTAGAGGGACAGCTTTCAGTCTTTGGCCATCAAATATAATGCTAGCTTTCAGTTGTTTTATTATACCTGGTAACAGAAAATGTAAAACAATATAATATAAAGAAGAAATCCAAACTCCTCCAAATTCCACCACCATCCAGATACTTCCAAGATTTTCCTCTGTATTATGTATATGTGGAAAATATCAGTAACTTTAAATAAAAAATAACCCAATTTGTGACCAAGTTTTTTTCCTCCATTCAACATTGTTTCATCACCCTCTTGCCACATCTTTCACCCAAAATTTGTACCATCATTTCATAGCTGTCCAAATTCTATTGTAAAACTGAACTCTCGTTAACTCCCTTTTTTCTTTTTCCATTAATTCCCTTTTGGTGAATATTTACCTCCCCTTTCCTCCCACTATTGTAAACAAGACTGTGATGAACATCCACACTGCATCCTTCTCAACACTGTATTATGAGGTCGTTCTGTTTTGTTTTGTGTTTTGGTTCATTTGTTCTCTTTGTTAGATGGTCACCATAGACCGGGGGGCAGGGAACCAATACCATCAGAATGGGTGTTAGAAAGCTAACTCTGGTATTTCCAACTTACTGTCTGATCTTGGGCAAATCCTGTTTCTTCTCTGGGCCTCAGCTCTTCATTCATAAACTGAAGAGATTAACCTTAATAAGTTTCTGGCTATCAAACTTGTTTGTGTATTGGAGTCACCTGGCAAGTTTTAAAAAACACAGCTTCCGGAGTCCCATTCCCAGAGACCCTGAGGTCCTTAGTAGGGGTAGAGCCTGGGCAATGGGATTCTAAACATCTCCTGGGACTAGGCGATTCGGAGGTGCTCCCTGCTCAAATGTTCTTCCCAGGAGGAGCTGTGACCTGGACACCTGTTCAGGGAGAGGCTTTGGTGGAGCGATGGGAAGAGATGTCCTTGGCATCTGGCAGACCTGGGCGTGAATTGCTCCTGACCCTGCGACCCTTCAACTTCTCTGTTCTCCCATTCTTCCCTCTCTAGAGGGGGCTACACTCCCCACCCACCTCTCAGGGCTTCTGTCTGTAGAGGTGGTTTAGGTGTGGCACGAATGGAATGAGAGGTGATTATTGTTCTTTTTTTTTTTTTTTTTTTTAAACCAAAGAGCCAGCCCCTGGGCAACAAAGTGGAAATGGAGATTGTGAACATGTTGGAAAAAAATGCCACGCTTCTCAAGTTTGGCTACCACTTTACCCAGCAGGGACCCCGGCTTCGGGCATCCAATGCCATGATGAACAACAATGACCTTGGTAAGTGGACATTCGCTTTCTGCCCTGCCCACCCGCTGGCCTTCCCTCCACCCTGCTAGAGCTGTCAAGGGAAATCCTGCTCACCCCTCTCTGGGAATCCTTGAGCCAGACTCCTGATTTTAACACTGATCACAGCTTTCTACTTTCTCTGCTTGTGCCTGGTCTCCTCCCTAGACTGAGCCCCCAGCCATCAGGGGTTGGGGGCTGGCTCCTCTTCCCCCATCAGCAGGACAGCATGACAGTACGGTACTGATGTTTGGAAGAGCATAGGCTCACCATGGGGCTTTTCCTTTAACAAATACCCTTCTCTGGACTCTTGGAGTCCACTGTAGCTCACGCTGTCTGGCTTTCACTTTGAATTCCAAAGCTTTCAACCAACACCACTACAAAAAGCCTCAGCCTAGGAGACTGTGCACTCTTTTCAAGTTGAAATGCCAACTTCACAGTAAAACAGAAGCAGATTACATTTGTGTAGTCTCCGTTAAAGACATAATTTGATGTTTTTCTATTAAGAAAAAAAAAAAAAAGAAAATGTCACAGTGTTCCTTTTTTTTTTTTTTTGTGGTACTAGTGATTGAACCCAGTGGCATTCTACCTCCAAGCTACACCCCCAGATCTTATTGTTTTTTATTTTGAAACAGTGTTTTAATATGTTGCTGGGGCTGGCCTCAAACCTATGATCCTTCTGTCTCAGCCTCCCAAGTACTAGGATTACAGGCATGTGCCACCATACCCAGCTCAAACTGTATTTCTTGATGATGAGCACACATCAAATAGATATACAAGTCAACTGAATGACAAGCCAGATCAATCTCTCAACTCTGGAGGGCAATTATTTACACACTTTTTGTGTAGTTATTTATTGTGTGTGTTCCTGGTAGTTGCTTTTTTTTTTTAAAAAAAGAACTTGACATGGTGTATAATAAAGGGAGTTTGACTGACAAGGCTATAGGAAAATAAGAGAAAAAATACAAAGCAAGCCTTGACTCTGCACTGTTAGCATGACTGATCATCACATTCAGCCACGAGTTTCCAAGAACCACGGCAGGAAAAAGAAAAACCAAGTTACATTATTCTTATTACAGATGAGAAGGAAGCATAATTTTTTTTAACTTCTCTCTGCAGTATGTGAAATAAATATTTGTTGTAAAGGACAGCATCTTTAGTGAGTTTTCCATCAAATTCACACCTGCTCTTCACAAAGTTCTTTGTAGTTTCCAAGCCTCAACAAAATACAATGAGCCTAACCCTAAGGTACAAGTTGCAGTTCAGGTTTGCTGTCTCCTGGTGACTGTCTGAGGCTAGGTTAGTGCATGGGGCACCGAGATGAGCATGTAGGTGTGCACACACCTGGGCACTCACAAACTCCATATGTGCAGGTAAACACAAAGCTCACACCCACACATGCTTCGGATAGGGTTCTCATCTCCAGGAACATATGTCTGAGGTGCCCGTCTTTGAAATAAAATAAGGAGAAACACAAATAACCAAGCATCATAATGATTATCATCATATCACAGAGGTGAAAAGTAAACTAAATAGTTGAAGAAAACCAGCAATCAGAACACTGGAGGCCCAGCTGTGACCTGGCTGCAGACCTGCCACTTGAAAGCCCTGAGTCTTTGCTGGGTGCTGTAATGCGTGTCTGTAACCCCAGTACTTGGGAGGCTGAGACAGGAGGACCGCAGGCTTGAGACTAGCCTCAGCCATTTACAGAGACCCTCAGCAACCTAGTTAGTCCTTGTCATTATTTTTTATTTTATAAAAAAGTTCCAAGAGTGTAGCTCTGAGGTAGAATGCTCTAGTACCAACCAACCAAAAAAAGGGGGGGGGGTCCTGAGTCTTATTTTGGTAGTAATAATCTCACATTTATTCCCCTCCTAGCTATAGATTAAGCTTCTTTCATACCCCTTTCTGCCTTTCTCTAACTCAGCTTCTGTTTTCCATGGCATGATGGTCTGGAGATCTTTATCTGTCTGAGGACAGAGGTTGCAGATGAGCAGAGGTCAGGGGCGCTTCAGGGAGACACCAGAATCATCCAGGAGCAGGACACAGGGCTTTGAGAACCCTCCCAGTCCCAAGAGTCCAAAACTCAGGCCTGAGTGCCATCGTAAGACCTCTCAGAGGCCACCGTGGGAGTCTGGAATGCTGGAGCCTGAGGGGTGAGGGCTCAGCCCTCCAATTCCCTTCTTGAGAAACTGAGGCCCAGGGTGAGCTGGGAGCGGAGCCTGTGGCTCAGCCAGGTCCCCCCAGTTAAAGTATAGTGAGCATTTCAGAGTGGCTTTGGTGTGCCCAGAACTGTGCCAGGTGACATAAGGGGTAGTAAAAAAAAAAACTAGTTCTCTGACTCAAGAAGCTTTACAACCTTTTAGGGGAAAAAAACTCAAAGGCATGCCTAAAAATTCAAGAACGCTTACAATCTCTGTCCAAACAAAGTGAGGAAGTGATTTCTGAGGACAGAGTCAGTTAAGTACAGTGTCCTGGCTGGGAGGGGATGGGGGAGCTTTAGCCAGCCTTGAAAGGAAGAGCGAGGTTGCATAGGAGGTCAAGAGGTGCCACCGGGGGCTCTAGGAAGTGTTAGGAAGGTGTATTAGGTACGTAAAGGCAGTGTACAGGAGGGCTGGGCAGGGCAGATCTAATGGGTTTAGAAGAACTGTAATGGGGAGTTAGACCTAGAAGGTAAAAGAGGGGTTCACAGAGAAAGGAAGGGTGCTCAAGCCAAGGGGACAGCGTGGTGTATGAGGTGTTCACAGGAAGGGCTGGGTGCATGTTGGGGAGGCTGAAGCCTTTAATGCCAACCTCAGGACTTTGGCGATGAAAGCACGTGGGAAGTGGGAACCATGACTGTTTCCTAGACAGGGATGCCAGGTGATAAAAATGGGCCTCTGGGTTCCCCCAGAGAACTGTGTGTAGCTGCTCCCTTGGGGTTTCCACAGAAGGAACTAGAGCAGAATGGTGGGTGTACAGGCCACATTGGAAGTGCTAGTTGGTGATGTACAATTTTTCTTTTTTTTTTTTCTCCCGGTACTGGGGATGAAACCCAGGGGCATTCTATCTCCGAGCTACATCCCCAGCCCTAATTTTTATTCTTTATTTTGAAACAGGGACTCACTAAGTTGCGGGGGGCCTCACTAAGTAGCTGAGGCTAGCCACAAACCCGGATCCTTCTGTCTCAGCCTCCCAAGTACTGGGATTACAAGCGTGTGCCACCACGCCCAGCTGGTGATATACAATTTCTAGCTTAAAAAAAGTAAATTTGTACCCACTGGCTAACTTTCATAAGAGAAACACTTCTGATTCTTCCTCCTGAAATAGGGAAACCTTGTCTTTCCGGCACAGTATTTTCCTCCTGCATTCCAGGCTGTGATAGAGCAGACAGACTTCACATTGCCCAACAGGGTACTTTTATCATAAAAGCCTCCCTGTCCTCCCCAGGACTGTGATGGTCAGCAGAGCTGCACAGTGGCCCAGCTGGCCACGGGAACACAGATGGAGAAGGGAGCAGGCTCACTGGGTGTGCCTGGATGCTGACTCTTGGCCCCGGCCAGGAACTCTGCGAGGCTTGGGCTTGCTGCCTGCAAGGCAGTGAGCTCCTCCTTGGGGGACATTCAGTCTTCAAGGCTCTGGGTCAGTCAGTACTTCTGCAGACAGGCGCCTTCCTGGGACCCCTCCTGACTGGTGCATCTTTGGTCCTCCCTGCATCCACCCCACTCCCAGGCACTGAGCTCTCAGCAGCTGCAGTGTTGTGTGTGGGTGTGGGGCTCTAGGGTGCAGTGGGTGTCAGGGAGGAGCTGAGCTGTGGATCCCCATCTGTTTCTCCATAGCAGTGCCTCAGATGACTCCCCGCTCCACACTATTTATAGCCTTAGCTCTCAGGTCTGCGGAACCTGCCACTGGAGCTCTCTCCACCACGAACTCTGAATTGCAGCCTCCAAGTTAAGATGGTGGGGTGGAGCAGGGTGTGGCGAGGGAGTAACAGTCTTAAAAGAAGAGAACATCCTTTTCCGGGAAAGTCATTCTTTTATCATGTTCTCAAGGAACCCCTTCCTAACAAGCTTCCCAAACACAGTATACTCAAATCAGTTTTAAAATTTTTATTATATAATTGTATATATTAACGGGGCACAAAGTGTTATGATTTATGAACACAATGTAGAATAATGAAATCAAGCTAGTCAATTTGAGGTGATAGCCATCATCTCAAATACTTATTCGTGATGAAAATATTTGAAATTTACTTTCTTAGCCATTTTGAAATATACATTATTAGTAACTATACTCACCATGCTGTACAATAGGTCTCAAAAAAAAAAAAAAAAGATAAAAACATCACCTGATTCCTCCTAAGATTTTGTGCTTTTTGACCACCATCTCCCCATCCCACCTCTGTAACCATCAGTCTACTCTCTGCTCCTATAAGTTCAACTGTTTTCAACTCTGCATATGTGTGAGAACATACAATATTTGTCTTTGTATGCCTGGCTTACTTCACTTAACACAGTATCCTCCAATCCCATCCACATTGTGGCAAATGACAGCATTTCCATCTTTTTAAAGGCTCTATAGTATTGTGAATATAGCCCACATTTTTTAAACCATTCAGCAGTTGATGGACAAGATTCTGTTCCTTGGCGAACGTGAACAGTGCTGCAGTGATGGGAATGCAAACATCTCTTCAGCAAATTGGTTTTGAATCTTTTGGGTAAATATCCAGAGGTGGGACTGTTGGACCCCAAGTTGACGCCTTCATATTGCCCCCAAACCATCTCAGATTTACTACTTTCCCCACAACCACCCAAGCCAGAAATCTGGGCCTTCCCTTAGATGCTATCCTGGACACCTGCCAGTCACCTGATCCCAGGATCCCACCTCCGGCCTCAGGTGGAGCCCCAGCACATTCACCCAGCCTCCTGCAGCTTCCTCAGCCTCCAGCTCCTGCAAGGCAGTACTCCTGAAACTTGTCCAGCCACTCCCCTGCTCTCAGGCTCAGCTCCTTCACGTGGCTCCCACATAACTTGACAGCAGCGCAGCACTGTGTCAGGTGCTCTTCTAAACACTTCCCACCTTACACACTTTCGTCATTTTTCTCACCTCTGTGCACTATTATTATCCCTATGCTGCATGCAGGAAACAGGGCTGTAGAAACAGGAAGATACCCATGGTTGGTGGGAGGTGCTGGGATTTGAACCAGCAGCCTGGCTCCAGAGCCTTTTCTCTCTGCCTTGTCAAGAAAGTCTCATCAGGAGACCCTTGCTGGATGAGGTCCTGCCATACTCATCTCACGACATCCTGACAAGCTGTTTGCCAGGCCAATACCAGCCATTCCAGGTACCTGGAGGGCTCTAGAGTAACTCAGGAACAAGCTTACCATTAGAGGGACATCACTTCTAGCCCCGTCCTGCTTCAGCCTTTGCAATCCAACTGACCTGTTACCTGGCTGGTACTGGCCTGGCAAGAGGATGGCTTGTCAGGATGTCACCCTTGGAATAACTGACCCCTCAATTGCCTCTCACACATCACAGAGGTCTGCCAGGGCACCTGTCGTATTTTATCAAGGTTATTGTTTACATCTTGGCCCCTATTATGCTGTATCTTTATCCCTGATTCCTGGGCTTGGCACAAAGGAGCACTGGGTAGATGTTGCTGAATCATATAAATGAATACAACGTACTTCCCAAAGACATGATGGGCAAGTTTAATTGGCCAGAAGAGGGAGTTTGGGTAGCAGAGGGAAGGAGGGCCCAACAACTCGAGATCCTCTCTGGCTCTGACTATCCAGTCTCTGGCTGTTGTGATGACAGGCAAGGAGTTTAAAGAAAGAACAAGCAGAATGAATTGGAGGATAATGGGAGACTGAATTGGCACCTACTCTCAGTTGTCACTTATTTACCATAACTTGGGGCAGATTACTTTCCTCCTTGGCCTCATCTTTAAAAAGGAGGAAACATAATACCTGAGTAAACGGAGCCTTCTCCTCTCCCCATCCAGTCCCTGAAAGCCAGTACGTGGGGAACATACACACAATCCAGCCCAGTGTGCATGGGAGGGAAAGTAATGGAAAAAAGTTCACAGGTCCTGTTCTGTACCCTCCACTGTGGAAGGAGCTTGGGTTTCAGTCCCGGCTCTGCTGATGGCTCCAGGGTTCTCTTGTCTTCTCTAGAGGAAGGAAGCCAGTCCCTCCTGTGAGAATCAGATGAGATAGGAATATGTAAACCTTACATAGATGAGGCCAAATTGTCCCTAGGGAGGCACTGGACTGAGGCTCCAGATGAGTCACAGCCTTGGCTATCTGGTACTAGCGCTATAACTTTAAGCAAGAAATGAACCTTTTCTGCCATATTTTCTTCATTTGTAAAATGGGGATTAAAAACAAGAAGACTGCAAATCATTGGAGGGATCCCATGAGGGATGCAGTGTGAGGCAGGAGGACTGCCCTCCTGAGCGTGCTTGCACAGTAACCCAGAGATGCTTAAAAGGCTGGTTCATAGAAACTGTTTACTCTGGACAAACCTTTTCTCTTTGGGTTTTGGTTCCTCCAACCCTCCCCCCTAAACTGTCAGACACTCTGATTACCTTCAGGAATTGGGCTGGACAGTGTCTCCTCCCAAGGAGATCTTTACCCTGATTTGTAGTGATTATTCACCTGAGTGGGGGTGAGAAGGGCTCAGACAAGCTGAACCCTAGGCCCCACACTGGGCACCTACATGCCCCCCAGCTCCCAGCCAGGACTTGAGCAACACACCTCCCTTGTGGGTCTGCTTTATAGGCTCTGGGCTATACACAACCTGAGTCGGTTCTTCTTGCAGCTCGTAGGCACTGATCTGGTGGCTGCAAGTCTACAGTCTCAGCTTGGGAACTGGAAAACATCTAAATATACAGACTTCTTTCCCCTGGGTAATAGCTTCCTGTCTGCCATGTCAGCGGGCCCCTTGACTGCCACCTACTGGCTCTGCAGATTTCCTTAACCTTTTTTTCTCTCACAGCTGATGGTTTGATGCTTGGTCTTCATGGCCAACACTGTACATCAACATTCTCCCTTGTTACGATGAAGTGGCCCCCTTTGCTCTTTCAACCTGGCATTCTATAAGCCAGTATCTTTAGCCCACAACTTCTGGCTAGTTGCTTTCCTCTTTATGACATTTTAACCACTTTGTATGTGTACCTGTTTGAATATGAATTGTCTTGCTCCTAGGAAAATATCAGCTCATAGAGGAGATACTGCAGGTAACCCTCAGGGTAGAAACTGTCGTTTACAAGGCAGGAAGAAGGCCAGCAACTCCCAGAAAGGGCTGAGGGAAATGTTCCCACCAGGTTAAGATCCTTGTCTTACTAAGAGTCACTGAAGTTAACTCTTATCTGAATCAGGGTAAAAAAAAAAAAAAATGTCTTCAACTGTGGGGCCTCTAGGCAAAGGGAAAACAGCGGAGCTGGGTGGCATGGATCATGTGGTCAGTCACTTAAAAGGACTTATGAATGCACTACACCACCATAGACCCTCATCAGTACACACGGACAGCCTGGAGGGCCGTTACACAACTCGCATGACTGTCCTCTAAATCAACAGACTTCTGACTTTACTAACAAAAAAACAAGCAAGAGGCTTCTGGAGTGAACGCTGGCTCCTGGCATGCAGGGACAACTGGCTCATGTCTTCTCTCCATTCCTTTGCAGTGAGGAAGAGGAGGCTCGCAGACTTAACGGGGCCCATCATTCCCAAGTGCCGCAGCGGCGTCTAGTGTGTGGAGGTGAAGGCCGTGCCTTTGAACTGGACATGCTCTACTATCTGTGCTCCGCAGCGGAGACCGGGAGGCAAACAGCTGGCGCAAGACTCTTGTGGTCCAGTTCTTTATGCACTAAGGTTGTAGGTTAACTAGTGGTTGTAGTTGAAAATTTTATAAAATATGGTTAATGTGAAGTTTTTCTTTAGTCACAGAAGTTCAGTCTGGTTATTATTTAAGAACTAAGAAGCCCTCAAACTGGCAGATCTTCTGCAGACAATGTGATAATAGCAGTGATTTACCCCCATGAGCCCAGATCAGTGGTCTTGCTGTGTGGTGCTTCAGGTGCATTTACAATGAAAAACACATAAACAAAAAGCGCACTCCTCTACCTGGTTTGGAAGTATTATAAAATATTTTATTACAAATGTGATCTTAGCTTTTCAGAAAAAGTATAGATAATCACTCTTTATTAACCCTCCATTAAATTTTAAGAACCTTAAGATTTAGGTTGCCAAATTGATCACAGGAACAAAGTCACAAGTTTCCCCTCAAAAAAAGATAGACTAAGGCCAGAACACTCTTCCAGGTATCCAAGAATATGAGATTCCTTTCATTAGATATGAGAAGAATGATAGAAAAAGGCAATGGTAAAATTTCAAGTTTCAAAAAGCATCCCAGGCAACAAACATATTCCTTAGTGGTCTTTATGAACACGTGGATGCATTTGCGATTGAACACTAGAGTCAGAAAGAAGTTTTTCTTTGCTAAATGCCAACCTTATGATAGATGTGAAAACCTGTGGCTAAATACTTGAAAACACCTTTCTATACTGCACAGCGGGCAAATGGCTTGTGTGAGGCCAAACAATAGGGGGGTGAATTTCCAGGCCACCATGGCTATGATATTTAGCATGGCCAACCAGACAGATACTACCCATCTCGTCACTTACTGGACAAATCACTGCTGTAAATTAAGTCTCTGAAGGACAAAACTGCAGAAAACCTAGATACTAAGGATTAGGAGGTCCTCGCCAAACTACCTGAAGGTGACTGCTCTGAAGATGTAATTTTAGCATTTCTTTTGGATTCCCCTCCTTTTTGGGGGGTACTGGGGACTTAACCCAGGGGTGCTCTACCACTGAGTCACATCTCCAGCCCTCTTTATATTTTATTGCGAAATAGGGTCGAAGTTGCTCAGGCTGGCCTCAAAATTGGAATCCTGCTGCAGCCTCCTAAATTGCTGGGATTACAGGTGTGCACACCTAGCTACTGGATCCCTTTTTAACACCATGTGCATCTTTTGGGAGCTAGCAAAAATGTCAAGCCACATTGCCCTTGTGCCTTCTAATATACCACAGTGCCAGTTATACTTGTATTTTTGTTTGTTGCTTCGGGGAGTTACTTTTATTAGGGACTCGACAAATCTTGTGATAAAGGGCAAGGCCAAAGAGCTGAACACAGACTCGGAGGCTTCTGATGAAAAAGGAAAACTCTTGTGCACTGAACTGTAATGAAGTGGACAGTACAGGGTAACTAGAGGTGGAGCCAGGGCCTCGCCACTACGAAGAGTGTTTACTGAGGCTGCAAATGGGCCCAGAGTAGCTCATGCTGCAGTGGCCATCCCCACTTGGCTTCTCCTTGAAACACAACTGCAGCTGCATTCTGCATCACTGGAAACTGCAACATAATATTAAATCTGTTGGTCTATGTGTGGCTGTGTTTGTGTTTCTTGAGATTTGTATGGTAGGGACATGTGCTCACCACACTGACCAGAAGGTCTGACAGACACTGTGGTAGTGCTGAATGTCCTAAGAAAGTATCTGACCTAAAAACTGCTGCTCAAATGCCAGTGCCACTGAGTATCTGAATGTCTAAGAGAATACTGGAAAGCTCAGGGAGTGGGTGTAGGGAAAGTCTATCACAGAAACCAGATCAATAAGAAACGAAGGTGAGCCACATCTTTAAGGCCACCTCCATCAGATGATTTCCATCTAGACCAGGAGATGGCAAACTTTTCTGTAAAGAACCAGATAGTAAATATTTCAGACTGTGTGTGTCATATGGTCTCTGTTGCAACTACTCAATTGTGCCCTAGATCACATGTAAAAGAATGGCTGGGGGTTCTCCATGAGGTGGGCCAAATGCCATAGTTTTCAGATCCCCTCAAATGGGCAAAGAAGAGACAGAGGCAGGGGAAGATGGCAGATGACCCAAGTGGCCTGGTTTAGGAATCCATTCCCAGGACCACAGCTTTCGCCTTTTTGCCACCAGGATGGACAGGTTTGCTGACAAGGGCAATAACTCCTAATAGCCTTGCTGCATGGCAGAGTCACCAGGCTCAAGACTCTATCCCTCAACAGCTTTGAGATCCATACAGCTTGCCTTTTTTCTATGCTCTATCATCCTCTGGATCAGAATGCCTCAGGTAAATGGTCAACACTGGACTCCCTCTCTTTTCCCACTGTGGTGTAGGTGGCCACTAAAGGTGACCAGTTTGCCATCTGGCACCAACCAGCACTTTAGTTCCCTATTTCTCTGATTCTGCAGCCTTGACATTCTCCTATACAGTCACCCCAAACCTCCTTTGTGAAGTCTTGGAAACGCTGAGGTGCCACTCACAGAAGCAAAGGCTCGTCTTCACCAACACTGGGCCCTGGCTCTGGGCTCACAGGGAGTCGCACAGGCCAGGAGAGTTCCTTTGGGATGCGTGGCCTGCGGGCTGTACAATCACATTCCTCTCTGAAGCTGTCCTGGGTACAGCCTGAGGCCTGCCTGTTCTCTTTGTCTTGACATGTGACACAACAGGCTGTGAATCCTTGTGCTTGACAGGCAGGGCAGGACAAAAGAAGCTGGCGGCACTGGGGAGTGGAGCAGAGTTTATACTGGTCCCACTGGGCTCCACAGTATGAACATTCTAAGTTAGAAAGAAAAGTCCTTGTTATACACACATGCGCGCACACAGACACACACTTCCCCAGTTCCTAAATATAACTCTTAGCTCACCAGAATACATCCTGATGGGCCTGGGAAGATTTGTAAGAAGTCTAGCTCCTGTCGTCTTTTTTTTTTTTTTTTTTTTTTTTTTGCGGTACTGGGGATGGAACCCGGGGGCATTCTACCTCCAAGCTACAGCCCCAGCCCTATTTTTATTCTTTATTTTGAAACAGGGTCTCACTAAGTTGCGGAGTGCCTCACTAGGTAGCTGAGGCTGGCCGCGAATCCGGATCCTCCAGTCTCAGCCTCCCAAATGCAGGGATTACAAGCATGTGCCACCATGCACGGCTCTATCTCCTGTCTTCTAACAAAGAAAATGCTGCTCCCTTGTTTTTTTGAGGTGGCAGAAGGGGTTGTTTCTGGAAATTATCTTTCTGATTCTAGTATTCACTGACCCAGTTTTCTTTTTCCATCCAGAAAAATACGTTGCAATGCTTTTCTTTTTCATTAGCTATTCCTGAAGTTGGGCAACCGCCCCTTGTTGAATGGTCTTTTCCCTTAGATCATTCCCTTTCCCAGTGGGGACAATACACCTGAAGACAGATGATCCCACATCTGCATTCACCTTCTGAAGAGCACATCCCTTTTCCCAGGCCCGAGACCCCCTGGCTGCTGCCAGGTATCTGGCCACCTGATTCCTAGACAGCACATTACCTTCTTCCTCAGACTGTTTCTCCCTGCTGTTCTGTCACCACTGGTAGCACCAGTCTCCCCCAAGTCTCACCTTACTTACCCAAACTTTGTCCTCGCCCCCATCCCCTTCAATCACATGCAGGCACTCATCAAGTCCTGACAGTATTTCCTCCATAAAAGCTCTCCAATGCTTTCTACTTATTTATAATTTATATTACACCTAGCTCCAAAACAGAGCTGAAAGTTTTTAAAAAGAAAAGACCATTATGATGAATAAAAAGATCAAAATGAAGAGAGGATAAACCTGAATCTTACTCATGATCTGAGAAGTAATTCTACCTCAATCCCTACGTACAAGAGTTCTAGAAACTGCAACAGCCACTAACAGTTGTCTTTCCATTCTGAACTGTGGCATCCAGGCATGAGCCACCTTTCTGAAGGATTGTTTCTAGCCTTCTTTAACTGACTGCCTGTGTCTGGCACCACCCCTCAGTGTGGGCCCAACACTGCAGCCAAGCCAGGCTGCCTTCCAAGCCAGGCACCCATAATCACCTTACCTTTGGTCCTGGCCCTGGGGTTCAGCTGTCCCTTTGGAACATCCCACCCACCAAATGTGTGCACCACATGAGTCCATAGACCAGAGGTTCTTACTCTTACTTTGTGCCATAGATTTACTTAGTATCCTGGCGAAGACTATGGACCTTGTCTTAGAAAAATGATTTCAAATACACAGAATTACAAAGGAAACTAATTATACAGAATACAATATATCAAAATAGTTTTCAAAAGCTGTGATATAATAAGATGTTGTGCTATTTATTAACACATTAAATAATAAGACTTAGTGGTGGACTTAATAACTTTACATTGTGAAGCAGTGATGAGTATAAATGAGATATCTACAGCAATGGTAACATGATACTACAAATTCCACTGAAGACCAAGTACCAGGTACATCTAATACAACTGGTTTGTTGCCTACATTCATAGCAGAAAGTAATGCTTCATTACTGAAAATAAAGATTTGATTATTTTCTCATCCAAATTCATAGAACCCCTGAATTCTACATACTGGCTTCCAGTAAAGCCCCCCATGTAGCCTGTTGGTCCAGCTCTTGGCAGGAAAGCAGGCATGTGAGGTTACAAGCATCTCAAAGGATCTGCCCCTCTAGTACACAGTATGGCCAGAACTCCACCACACACCTTCTGGCCCAGGGAATCTGTCTACTGCTATGACTCCAACTATAGAAGAATGGTGGCACAATGAAATACTTTCCTGTTTTTTCTTCAGGTAGTTAGTACTGTCCTGCCTTCCCTGGTTGCATTTCTGGAATGGGGAACTGATGATGTGCCGTATCTTGGTATGGGCTCTGGACCTGTGCTGACCTACCTGATACCACGTCACTGTTGTAGGACAGGGCATAGCGCTCATCAAAAACAAACAGCTTCCCTTTGTAAAAACCATCAGGAAACTCCTCCAGGTACTTGTGGATGCCACCCTTGAGCTGGAACACTCCCTTACACACTCCCTAGGTGTGGAAAAACAACAGGAAATCTGAAGAAACAAGTAGAGACCTAGAAGCAGCTCCACAGTGCAGTGGCAAGTGCCCAAGTGGAAGATCTTAGTCTGCTATCAGCCAGGGGCTCCTGGCTCCCCCTACAGGACACAGAGGACCAAAAGGTCAAGGAACCAACTGGCCAGACCTCGCCTACTTGGGGGATGGGTGATGACAGCAGTCAGCACCTTCACCCTCTAGAATCCTGGGAAGCCCAACTATTTTTACAACCCCCTAAATATAGGAAGACACCTGTTGGGGCATGTGATGCTACTGAATTTGCTCTTCTCAGGATCAAGCAAAAGGATTAAGAAAGGGGAGACATTACACTAAGCTTTCTCTGTTGTACTTGATGAGTCTCTAAGACTGCTAAGTGCTTTTCACATCTTGAGATTTAAGAACCTCAGATCTTGCACTTAGAAACTCTATGCTGGAACAATACAAGGAAAAATAAATCCTTTGGCTGGCTGATGGTAGGAGGGCAGGGGAGGGGTGGGTTGTTGGTGGAGCCTTCTTTACCTCTGTGCTTGCAATACCCAGGCTGGTGCCTCACCTTGGCTCTGAGATAGGCTGAACCACGCTCACAACGGATGCCCCCAGTGCAGTACATCAGCACTCTCTTCTCTCTGAAAAGTTCTAGATTTTTGTCCACATAGCTAGGAAAGTAACTGAATTTCCTGATGTCTGGGGCTAAGCAGCCCTGGAATCGTCCCTACAACATAAAAGCAGCAGAAGGAAAATTATCAGAAAAACATACCTGGTAGGAACAAAGGTACTCTCTGTGTTAAACAACTCCCGCCCTTGGCAAAGACCACTTCCCAGTTGCCGTTCTCATCCCCCGCTCTGACTTTCTAACTTCAAGATCTGAAACTAGAAACAAGTCTGGTGGGCTGTGGGTCACCTTTCTACTGAGTCCTCGGGGGAACTGGAGAGGCCATCCAAAGTCAACTTTACAGATCACTGACATGTCAAAGGTAGGATCATGGGAGTAAAAAAGTACATTATTATGCACCAACATGCCTTTGATTCATATTTTCTTAGACTTTCTCACCAGATCTGAGTTCAAGTTTGGGTTTTCTCTGTGCTGCTACTAATGGAAGGAGATCCCTGTGGCCACAGGTTCCCCTTGGGAAATATGCCATGCTGTGGGAAGGGGGAGACCTGCCAATTCTCTGAACTCACTTCAAGTTTTTACTTACTATTTTGCTTTCATAGAAGTTCCTGCAGTCTAGTAAGATAGTATCACTTTGTTCTTGATTTGCCTGAGATAAAAACTTTTCTACTTCTTTATGAAATTCACCTGGGGATAAATGGATTCCTAAAACCAACAAAACAATTATGTTAAAACAAAACCTGATCATAATTGGCCTAACCTGAATTTTGTGTTGCTGTTTCTTTCCACCCAAACCTCCTATTCTCATAATTACAAGTGTCTCCAAATAATAGTATTTGATGATGATGATAATAATATAACTTAGTAATTTTCCTCCTCCTAAGATGAGGACTACAGAGACCTGGTAGTTTAGAAATAATTGAAAGAATTTTATATCCTCAGACTTGGCCTACACACAGTGATAAAATCTGCCTATCTAGGATCTACTTGGGTTTTCAGAACTATTATATAGTTACTAGTGGGTCAGGAAATGTCTACTGTTCTATTGTCACTATATGTGAAGGAGCTTCAGCATGTTTGTGCTGGACTACAGGCTTCAAACTGTTTTATAGCAAGGATGCACTCAAGTTCGAGGCTAAGAACCTTGGCTTACAACAGACTACTGAAAGCATAAAGCTGTAGAATAAAGCTGGAATATATATTTAAATGCAAAAGGATAAAAAGAATGTGTCTGAATTTGTATGCGTGGATAGAAGAGACGGGGCTAGGAGAGGATTATAGCAGGAATGATATGTAAGAAAGAAAGGCTAGAGAGAAATGGATAGAAAACTACAAGATGGGAGAGAAAGGAGATGAAGATAGGTATTAAAATACAAGGGGATTGCAAGAGAGCGCCTCAGGCCAGTGGAGCCCTTTGCCTCTTGACTCTCAAGGAGAGAAATATCCTCGCATTCTTGGAGATCGAGACACCTCAGCAGATTGTGAGGAGCTTCTGGTGAATTTGGCATTGTGGGATTGTCACATCTCATGGGGTGGGCTCTGGAAACTCAGTAACCACCAGTCATGATAGAGCTTTACAGGACCAAGAAGCCCCGCTCCTCCCAGGGATGAACCCCAGCAACCACCTGACAATACTCCGACACTGAAGAGACTAGAGGTCCAGAGCACAGCCAAGGAGCCTGGGTTTCTACCTCTCCAAACTAGGATTACAGGGAGAATGCAGCTAGGACAGAAGCTACTTAAGTCAATGTGACACAATTACATGGATATCCAAACAGTGGAGTAGAAAGGAGGTTCAAAAATGTGATGAGAAGCATGGAAATCTGCCAAGATTTCTACCTACGGGGATCCACAGGGAACCAAACCTATCCCTTGCTGCTGCAGTGCCCTGGACAGGTATGTTTAAAGGTCTCTCCTGTGAACATCCTGTGGTACCAAGAAGAGCTGTTGTTGTCACACTGCCTCCTACTAGGATGGGGACTCCAAATAGACATGGCCCAGTATGGCCCTTATCTCCCCATGCATGAGCCTTTCCCCCAGGTGCTTGTATCTTACTCTCATTTTCCTCTGGCTTAACTCTTTGCCTTCTTTTAAACAGTGGCATATTAAAAAATGAACACCTTAGAGTCAAGCAGACCTTTGTACTACCTGATGAAAAAAGACAATATTACCTATGAAGCAGTCTTGGGAGGTGAGAGAAAAGAAAGAAAAAAAAAAAAAATCAAACCTGAATCTGATCAAGTCTCTGGTCCTGAGCTGTCTAACATGGTAGCCTCTAACCACCTGTGACTGACAAATGCTAGAAATGTGATTTGAAATATGCTATATCCAGTATGACATACATACTGGATTTCAAGGACTTAGTATTAAAAAAAAATCTATCTCATTAATATTTTTTATATTGAATACAAGTTGAAATACTATTACTTTGGATACAGTACATTAAAGCCTATTAATTTTGCCTTTTTATTACATGTGGCTATTACAAATATACAATTATATTATGTGGCTCACATATTTTTTTTAGACACTACTAACTCTAAATCTAACTGCCAAGTTATACAAAATGAAGGGAACAGAGGACTATCCCATGGGGATGCAATTAGCAATATCCAGATTATCAGAAACTCTACGAGTCAAACAACCTAGTTCCTCCCAAAACTAAACTATGAGGGAGAAAAAGATGGAGATGAATTTACAGTTTTAAAGACACTTATGACATATGGATGAATCATAATGAATGGGTCTTATTTGACTCCTAACGGAAACTTAGAAAATTATGATACAACTGGAAATTGACTAACTAGATATTTAATAATATTAAATGTGTGCTCTACTCTAGTACTTGTAAATAAACTATTTACAAGTAATAATTACATGCTTCCCAAACTGCTATCTTTAGAAAGAGAAAACAACTTGTTGGGCAAACCATCACCAAGAAGAATGAGCTAGGGTATTCTAAGGGGCGTGTCACTACAAGCACCAGAGAGGAACCAATTTAAGCACTGGATGGACCCAAGTGTTAGCCACCCCACAGCTATGTTAAAGAGAGAATTCACCACTATTCCTGCTGATCAGTGTTTAACTTTCTTATTGGTCTATTAAATTTTGTCCTTAGGACAAAAAGCATAACTCTTCTTCTAAAAATAAGCATACCAGGCTTCTTGTAGGAGATCTTATTGGGGCTGATCCCCATGGGCACGATTTCTTCAAATACACCAACACGCAATTCTGGAAAACAGTGAGCTCCTCCTTTGCTGGTCTAGCCAATGAAAAACAAAACACAATACAGTCTTCCTGTCCCATTGCCAGGTATAAGACAAGTGCCAAAGGTAAGAATTATGGTCTGCTTTATAATAATATGACAGTTGAAGTCTTAAGAAATCTCAAGTTAGAAAAAAAAATTAGGATACCTCAATAGAGATAGAGCACAGAATGTTCCAGATAACTCAATATATTAATAAATATTTACTCTATATCTCCCACATGCAAGACAGTTGTTTCTATGGCTATGGGCATTTAACTTTAACTCTAAAGCTGAAGTGCCAGTGAGTAATTCTGATGTGTGACCACATCCCAGCTGTTGTCTGGAGCATTGACCTTTCTCTTTTTACCACCCCAGCATGAATGCTACCTAGGCATTTCCCACCACCTTGTCACTTATTGTGATAAGGCACTCAAACAGCTCTACTTTCCCCTGTGGTATGAAGTGTTAATCTTTTAATTCCAGGTTTACTAACAACATAGTAAATCACAGTGACCTGCTGAAACAGTGAGGTAGTACCATCAGTGAACAAACACATTCAAGTTTTAGTCATAGATTGTATAACTGTCAACATCCTTATTATGTAAGAAAGGAAACTGAGGTCTAAAGGGGGCACCAATTGGCCCAAGATCACAAGGTGCCTCAAATGGAAGAATGGGGATGGGCACTCTCTTCCTACTGCAGTGTCTTATACCTTAAAGGGAAAAGGGTATTTAACTGGTACTGTTTATTTCTCTACTTTGACCTCCTCTTCAATAACCTACACCAAGACAGAAATAGACAGCTCTATATTCACTTTATTTTCAATTTCTCTTACCTTAAAATCATCCTTACACAGATAATCCTTAAATAATGGGCAAGAAAGCATGACCTCCACATAGAGTCTGGTGGCCAATTTGCTTCCACCAACTGTCCCATTGATTCCTTCTGTTGCAATTCGAACCTGAGAATCAGGAAATAAAAAGTGTATTCTTAGTTATCTTTCCAGGGCAGAACAAAAGGCTCATGTGTATCAATCAATGAGTTTAACAGGAAAAGCTGAGATGCTGCTATGGGCACCAAAGCGTTACCAGACAGATCCCCGCGGTTCTGTAAAACTATATGGCCTGAAGTTCAGAGGAAGTATTCAGTTCATGTGTGTGGAACAAGAAAATGTGAATAAAACTTCTGGAAAGCCCATTTGCTACAAAGCTTTCATCCTCCAATGGTCAAAGAAGTGAATTCTGATCCTATCCTAAACCCAGATGGTATAACGAAGCCTTTCATAGAGGTAAGATCAAGATCCAGCTCTGCCATTTACTTGCCATGTAGCTGAGGCAGGTAACTGACTTGACTTCTCTGAACTTCCGTTTCTTCATTTTAATAAAAAGAGGATAAAAGAACATCAAAAAATGGATTTAACCGGCTGCACCTGGGGGCACAGGCTTGTAATCCCAGTACTTGGGAGGCTGAGACAGGAGGATTGCAGGTTTGTAGCCAGCCTCAGTGACTTAGTGAGACTCTGTTTCAAAAAAAGTAAAATAGGACTTGGAGATATAGCTGAGAGGTAGAATATCCCTGGGCTCAATCCCCAATGCTACAAAAAAAAAAAAAAAAAAACCCCACAAATAAAACCCTTAAGATGAGTTTGAAGATTTCTTTAAAAGGAACCATCTCCAGAAAAAAGTAGAGCACTGTGTAGTATCACGGTATCTCCGGAAAAAGAGGTGACTTAATTCAAGGTTCTATACTGACTGCTAATGCTATTCATATACTAATACAATGGCTGCCCCTTTTCAGGATTCAGAGAAGATAACCTGAGTTGTTGTCTTGCTTGATCCAATTCTTTAGGGCATGGATACTGGGTAGGATTCATCTCACAAACCAATGCCAACTCATTTGTAGTGGCTATCCAGAGTTCCATGATGAAGGTTCTGAGTGGCTATGCAGGGTTCCATGATGAAGGTTCCAGATAATATCCAGACTCCTGAGAAACTCTGCTGCAGCCTAGTGTAGACTGTTCTGAGCCCATGTTTTAGTTGGGATCTAGAATGTTCCCCAAAGGCTCAGGTGTTGAAGGCTTGGTCCCCAATGTAGCAGGCTTTGGAGAGGTGACTGGATCATGAGGGCTCTGGGCTCATCCATGGATTCATCCACTGAGTTCATAACTGAATGGACTACTGGGGATGAGGGAAACTGTAGGAGGCAGGGTCTCATTAGAGGAAGCAGACTACTGCTGGGTGTGCCCTAAAGGGGTATATTATATCCCCTGCCCACTTCCTGGCCGCTACAAAGTGAGCAGCTTTCCTTCTCTGTGCCCTTCTGTCATGATGTTCAGAAACCTCACCTCAGGCCCAAAGCAATGGAGCCAGGTGACTCCTCTAACCTCTCTGAAACTATAAACCAAAATGAACATATCCTTCTTTAAGTTGTTTTTCCTCAGGTGTTTTGTCATAACAACAAAAAGCTGACTAACAGAGCACAGGAGACAGAAACAAAAACTGTATATGCCATCTCTTCTGCACAAGCTACCTTACCCATTACCAACTTACTGGAGACTAAACAGAAAAATAGAGCTGAAACAGTATATGGTCAGGAAATGCATTCCGAAACAGTTTGACTGAGGCAGGTATGACGAAGTCACTTTTATGTGATTGTCTCTGGGTAGGCTAGCAGATTCTTTCCTATTTTATTTTAATCTGAGAACTCAAATAAATGATGAACACATCTATTTTCCACACAACTAGTGCAGAGCAATCTCTACACTCATGGACTAGCCTTTCATTTTCTAGGTACAACAAAACAACCTTTAAAGAAGCTCCTTGCTGGGTGTGGTGGTACACATCTATAATCCCAGAACTTGTGAGGCTGAGACAGGAAGATTTCAGGTTTGTGGCTGGCCTCAGCAACTTAGTGAGATCTTTAGCAATTTAGTGAAACCCTGTTTAAAAATAAAAAATAAAAATAGAGCTAGGGTGTAGCTCAGAGGTAGAATGCCCCTGGGGTTCAATCCTCAGTACTACAAAAAAAGAAAAAAAGGAAGCTCCTTGGTGAGGTAGGCCTTATCCCTAGAAATTGTGACAAGCAACAGCATTTATTGAGCACCTGCTACAAGATAGGACCTTTACATTATAGGCAGGGAAAGGTAGATGTTATGATCTCTTATTTCACAGAAAAGGAAACAGAGGCTCAGAAAAATCAAGTAACTTGTCAAAGGGCAACGAGCTGGTAGATGGGAGATCTGGGATTCAAAATGAAATACTGGCTCCAACTCTTATAATTTGTCTTTTACAAAGTTTCTAATGTATCCTCTCAAATTTCCTAAGGCCATAAAAACATAAGGACAGAAGCTTCTTTTCTTAATTCTAAAACTTTCAGGTCCTCTTTCCCTACCTAAACACCAATATTCTCCCAAATCTAGTAGCATAAAACCACCTCACTAATCTGAGCATGTACCTAATTTGGACCTGAGATCCAGAAAGATGCTGCCACCTTGTGTAGAGGATCCCTCATTGCTAGGTAAAATGAGAGAGATACTGATGAGAATGAATTTAGACTGAAGTCAGGAAAGGTCTCTTTGAGGAACTGTCATCAAAATTGAGAACTGAACCTCAAATAAAAATTAGACTAGAGGAATAGAGTGGGTATGGGAGAGTTTCTTGAAGAGAGTTTGCCTACAAAAAGGCCCAAAGACAGAAAAACACATGGTGGTTCTGACGCTAAAAGCCCATTGCTGGAGTGTAAAGAGTGAAGAATGGCATCAGACTAGTGGGAAAGGTAGGAAGTGCCCAGTGATACAGGAACCTTGGGCACGTGAAGCACATGGGGTTTTCCCACTTGTATTGGGCACGTCACTAAAAGATACTGAGGAGAAAGTGATATCGATTAAAGGAAGGATGAGGATGGAGGACTGGAGACTAGTTTGGAAGCTATTGCATAGCCCAGGAAAGAGAAGCTGGTGGCTTAGTTTAAACTGATAGAAGTGGAAGAAATAAGAAGTCAAGGGATATTTACAGGTAGAAATGTTTGGACTTGCTGATGGACTGAATGAGATAAATGAAATCATTATTTGTTGGAAAACACCACTAACTGATCAATTTATTACCTGAGGAAATGAAAACTTGAGAAAGATAAGGTGCTAAGATAATACAGTGTCAGGACCAGAGGGAACCTTAGTCACTTCCTTTTGATTTAAATTTTGAAAATTACATAGTATTCACAGACATAATAGATGAATGTACATATGTAGTCATAGAGAACTTTTTAGAAAAATAAGAAAATAAAAACCATCCATCCTATCACCCTGAAGAGATGATCATTATTAACATTTGGTGGGTACTACCTCTCATCTTCATACACATACGTATGGTTTTGTTAGGAACATGTGTTCATTCCTTTACTGGATATTCTCCAAATATTTGTAAAGTGTCTGCTATATGCTAAGCCCTGCTCTAACATGGAGGATACATCAACTAAGACAAAGTTCTTGGCCTTGTGAAGCTGACATTCTATAAGGGAGACAGATTATATTTTCAGGCATAAAATTCTTTAAATAGCAAAAGAGAGAGTATGATAGGGACTACTTCAGATTATATAGTTCTGAGGAGACAACACTAGAGCAGAGATCTGAGAGGAGGCACAAGCTCTGTGTAGGGGAAATGTAGGGCATTGTAGAGAGAAAGGAAACAGCAAGTGTCAGTACCCTGTGATGGTAAAAAACCCTGGCATGTTCTGGAGAAATGAAGAAGCAACTTGGAATCACATCTACTTGTAGAGTTTATACAAGGCTTTTTGAGTTCATCTATTATGAACATTCCCTATCCCAGGGTCAGCAAATTACCCCTGTTTTTGCATGTAGTTTTATCATAACACAGTCATATGACTCTTTAACATATTGTCTATGGCTGCTTTCAAGCTACAGTGCTGAGTAGTTTTATACAAAGCCTAAAATATTTACTATCTGTAGAAAAAGTTCACTATGCCATTGGGCGTGGTGGTGCATGCTTGTAATCCCAGTACTTGGGAGGCTGAGACCAGAGGATCCAGGTTCGCAGTCAGCCTCAGCTACTTAGTGAGGTCCTCTGAAACTTAGTGAGACCATTTCAAAATATACTGGGGGTGTAGCTCAGAGGTAGAATGCCCCTGGGTTCAATCCCCAGTACCGCAAAAAAAAAAAAAAAAAAGTTTGCTATGCTATTAAATATTCTTATCAAATACCATGTTAATAGCTATTTAATACTCTACTAAAATGCCCAGCAGCCTTCCCTAACTTCTAAGAACCCAAGAGTGAACCCTTTTTAAAATGAGCCCAAGGGGTGCACGGAGAAGGGGTACCTTGCCTGTGAGGTGCAGGCGCTGACACAGAGCTGTCTGCCAGGCACAGATCCATTGGGGGTCCTCGAGGTCACGGTAGCAGTAATAAAGCAGCACCTCCCCTTCCTCACTGCTCTGGCCACTACAAAGAGAAAATCAGAAGGAAGAGCATTTTGAGTCACTGGTGTATGGAGGCCACAGTTCATAAAGTGTACCTGGGTAGTATCGGGGTAGGTGAAGTTGGAGCAGCTCATGCCTGCCTTGTTCCTACTGCTGTTCTCCTGAAATGAGAAGCAGCTCCTCCTGTTAATTTTTTTTTTTTTTTTTTTTTACAGAAGACAGTATTTGCACTGAACTTTTTACTTTAGAAAAAGTGACTTTACTTTACTCTCTTCATTTAATGATTATATCCAAGAGATGGGTATTAGCAACTCAATTTTATATGAAAGCTAGAAATTTGAGTACATTCTGACTTATCTTCTATTACAAGGCATTATCTATTCCGAATCTCTCACCATATGATAAGGTTTCACTTCCATTTTTCATAATCCTCTTATCCATGAGATAGGTTATTATTTTCCCCACAGAACAAACTCTTAGACCTCATAATGTTGGCAATAAACCACTAAAAGTTCAACTATTTACCATACTCTAAGCTACTAGAAGAAAGAATAATGCAGTTTGAAAGGCTCTGCTTTAAAAAAAAAAAAGTTAAATCAAAGAAAGTCCAGGAGTGGATTACAGAGATGTTTAAAAAGGTCCTGCTGAACACTTCCAGAGTGGTTGTACCATTTTACATTCATACCAGCAACAATAGGGTATGCTAGCTGATTCACACTTCCATCCACATCTGCAGGAGGTTAAATCTTTCTCATTTTAGTGGGTGGGTTATAGTATCTTATTGTGGCTAGAAGAATATTTTAAAATCAAACCAAAATACAGAATGAAAATCTTACCTTAATAGCTCATCAGGGCTAAAACAGCTTATGTTAGGGAGCCAAGCAGACATTTCATGGCTATGCACGGAGTACTCTTTTATAGGATTCTTTTTGTCTGCAGATGTAAGACTCTTTGACTTGCTCAATGTCACAGCCAGCTGCTTTAAAATAGATGCAGTCTGGTGATAAAGTTCATCAGCATGCTGTGTTGCCACATGCCTATGGATGCT
Organism: Graphiurus murinus; assembly: GCA_004027655.1. Classification (NCBI taxonomy): domain Eukaryota; kingdom Metazoa; phylum Chordata; class Mammalia; order Rodentia; family Gliridae; genus Graphiurus; species Graphiurus murinus. Next base: position 43,460 of record PVLC010012556.1, read on the forward strand.
GGTCTGGTCCATGAATAGCTGCTGACAGCATTTCCACCATTTTTCTTTACATTCGAAAGGAGGTGCTGGAACTTGTTTGGTTTTGACGAAAAGGGCGAAGGCCTGAAATTATATTTCACTGTTATAAAATAATAAAGAACTCTTTTTTTTTTTTGGCAGTACTGGGGATTGAACTCAGGGGCATTCTACCTCCAAGCTACACCCCCAGTCCTATTTTTTTTTTTTTTT
>PVLC010012557.1:0-44001 GCA_004027655.1 Graphiurus murinus
CAAGGTTCACTTGTCAGCATCACTCACTTCTTTATCCTTTCGCCAAAGGAAGCCACTTCATCTAGGATGTTCTGGACACTGACACATACCTCCTGGATGGCATAGATTTTATTTATAAATCCCTTTTTTTCACTGTCCTAAAATGCAATAAAAAAGAAATTCTGTGTGAGTAAAAGGTATTCTTTGGTGCTTGAATTCTTTGGGTTGTTCCTTTCTTGCATTTTTAATCCTAAACAATCTGTGTGTATATAAATGGGTCATTGGCACTCATGGAAATTTCTAGATACTAAGGGACATGAGGGAGGATACTCAGCATCATGGACCTGTGCTGCTATAAAAATGTTTGCAACACAGGTAACTTTAGCTCTATTGCTCTTACCCTTATGCACAGAAACATTGTGGGAGCTGGTGGGATGTAAGAGAGGGCAGATCTCAGAATTACCAATCCTGGATTTTGCACTGACCCAGGATCTACCAAGGCTATTTAGTAAACCCAGTTTCTTGGTCCTACCACCCACAGACTTGTTTGGTTTTGGCTCCAAATATTTCAGCAACAGAACATGGGGTGTGCAAATAGGACCTGTGAACAGTAAAAGCTGTATAAAATGACAAGAATAAAATCCACTAAGTGGACACTTCCTAGATTACATACACATTAACCTTGCTCTCCCTCTTATAAAAATACTCTTACATAGTAATACTCTTATATAGTAATATATATCGTTAGTCAAGATTCTAACTAAGCTCTCCCCAACCATCACTGCCCCTCCTCTTGGTGCTTAATTAATTTTAAAACTTGTGCAGAGTTTAAGCAAAGCGGTGTCCCCCAGGAAATGGGTGGGTAGTGATTGAACATAAAGCACCCAGTGAGTGGTGTGAGCCTGGGGGAGATGTGCATATTTTGTAATTTTAAACCCAGAGAAAGAAACACTAGTGGCCTTTCACGATTGAAAATTCTGCTTAGTAGCCTGGCATCACAGGCACTTGCCTAGGCTGTTGGTGGAGACCATCCAACCCTGATTCCATGACTCCATTCCTCCATGCCAGCTTGAATATCTATGGGAATGTAGATCCAAATTCATTATTTTAACTTCTTTTGAGCACTTGAAAACTATGCCAGAACACTTGAGACCTCATGTGGCAGTCAGTGCTTGCTGAAAGCAGCCAGGAAGCTAGAATAATAATGTCATGTTGCACATTTACATACTGACTTTCATTTCAGGAGTCTAAAGCACTTTACACTGTGAACACTTGGCCAGGGATGGCTTCCTGCCACCCAGAAATCAAAGCAAGTGAATCACAGGTGTGTGTGCATCCTCCAAGGACAACACAGTACACTGGGATCAAGGACTTGATCTTTAGATTCCAGTTACTTTGAGCTTTCATTTTAAATTGAATTCCCATGGGAGAAATTGTCTATTCATTTGGGTTATGCCAAAACAGATTGTCAAACAATGAAATAGATGAGTCACAAAGTCCAGTAACAGTTTAGGAGTTCTCCACATTCCTATCTTCAGAAGTCACCCTTCACTTGATGTGATAGACTTGGATGCATCAATTCCTTTTCTCCCCCTCCATTTAATAAAATACATTATTTTCACCCATGGGGTTATATACTTTAAAATAAAGTGAATAACCAGTGACTCTTTGCAGTTCCTTTCATAACTACAGAGTTTGTCTTCATGACCCTTTGTGTTCTTATCTCAAGTACCAGGTAAGATCATTTATGTCCATGAAGCAAAGTGCTCTTCTAAATGATTTATTTTGTATGTAATAAACTGTAGGGCTGGGGATGTATTTCAGTGGTAGGATGCACACTTAGCATACATATGACCCTGTGTTCAATCCCCAACACCAAAAAGAAAAATGAGTCAAAGCATGCTGGTTTGTACAATGAAAGTTCATTAAGAATAAGGTATTTCTAGTTCAAAATTATTTGAAAAGCATTTCTTTCACAGTAACAATATGTAAAATATTTAGGCATAAGATTAACATAATCTATATGAAAATATAGATACCATGTTTTTTTTTTTGTTTGGTTTTTTTTCGGTACTGGGGATTGAACTCAGGGGCATTCTACCTCCGAGCTACACCCCCAGCCCTATTTTTTGCTCTTTATTTTGAAACCGAGTCTCACTAAGTTGCGGAGTGCCTCACTAGGTAGCTGAGGCTGGCTGCGAACCCGGATCCTCCGGTCTCAGCCTCCCAAATGCTGGGATTACAAGCGTGCGCCACCACGCCCGGCTGATACCATGTTTTTATATTACAATACTGAATACTAAAAGTCGTGGGGTTTTTTTTTCTGGTTGAATGCAATTTCAAGTACACTCTAATATTTGGACTGAACTGAGAATTTGATAAACTTTCTAAGATTTGTTTGGAAAATAAAAAACTGGGCGTGGTGGTACACACTTGTAATCGCAGTACTTGGGAGGCTGAAACAGGAGGATCACAGGTTCTCGGCCAGTCCCAAGCAACTTGTGAGGCCCTCTGCAACATAGTGAGACCCTGTTCCAAAATAAAGAATAAAATAGGGCTAGGGGTATAGCTCGGAGGTAGAATGCATCTGGGTTCAATCCTCAGTACCACAAAAAAAAATTGTAAAAGAAATAATAAGACACTTAGTGGGCCAAATATGTAAGTCATTAAAATGAGATATGGGCATAATCAGGCACCATCACAAAGAAGGAAGTGTTAGGTCACTAGCCACTTGTGTTAAATATTTGGGAAAAATTATGTGACCATCAAACCTATTTGAGATAGCCCAAATCTACCTGCCTGAACATTTATTTCAAGTAGCTCCAAATATATTTTAGATTAATTTTAAAAAGCTAAGAGTAAGTTATAAAAAGACAATACAAGTTATTTACTGACCTTGAAACAGGAAAGGACTTTCTAAACAAATGCAGTAAAAGAAATCACAAAGGATATACTTGATAGCTATAGTTAGGTAAAATTACATAAAACTATATCAAAAAACAAATTTAAAAGGCTAGTCTAAAGAGAAAGCCCATGGAATGGGAGAAGATATTTGCTGACTATCCCTCTGACAGAGGACTAATATTTAGAATATACAAAGAGCTTAAAAGGCTATACTAAGAAAACAAAAAACAGCCCAATCAAGAAATGGGCAACTGAATTGAATAGACACTTCACAAAAGAAGAGATACAAATAGCCAGTAGATACATGAAAAAAAAAATGTTCAACATCATTAGCAATTACAAGAAGATGCAAATCAAAACTACACTAAAATTCCATCTAACCCCAATCAGAATGGCAATCATCAAGAAGTCAAATAGCAGTAAATGTTGCTGAGAATGTGGGGAAAGAGGAACTCTTCTACACTGTTGGTGAGATTGCAAACTAGTTCAGCCGCTATGGTGATCAGTGTGGAGATTTCTTAGAAAACTGGAAGTGGGTCCACCATATGATTCAGCTATACCACTCCTGGGTATCTTTCCATAGAGGTTAAAACCAGACAACTACACTAATCTATGACTGCCCATGTTCATAGCACAATTCACAATAACCAAATTATGGGACCAACCTAGATGTCCATCAACAGATGAATGAGTTACAAAACTATGGGGAATATATACAATGGAATTCTACTCAGCAATTAAGTAGAACAAAATTATGTCATTTGCAAAAAATGGAAGGACCTGGAGAACATTGAGATTAACCAGTCACAGAAAGCGAAAGGTCATATATTTTCTCTAATATACACAAGCTAGGGAGTAATTGGGATACAAGAGGAAGTCCAGATAATGGAAGAGAAATTTCAGTGGAACCAGGAAGGTGGTCTAAGGGAAGGGGAAGAGGAAGACAGGTTCATTAATGGAAATACTACCACTCACTGTGTACATATGGGAATATACCAATGTCAATCTCAGTACTCTATATTGGGAAGGGGGAAAATGGGAAGGTGGGGGGGCACCAAGTACTGTGTGCATGTATGTACATCATTGTCCACATGATTTACATTATGATATGAAACTATAATGCACCAATAAAAGCACATAAAAAAGAAAAATAAATTGAATCCCCCCAAAAAATAAAAGGCTAGAGCTGAGGGTATAGCTCAGTGGTATAGTGCCTGCTTAGCATGCATGAATACCTGGGTTCAGTATGCAGCACCACCACACACACACACACACACACACACACACACACACACACACACACATTGTAAGGGCTAGGTGGAAAAAAATTTGGAACATATATGACAAATGGTGGGATGATATTTGCTACATAAGAAACATCTGAAAAAAATTCATTGAACTTACATTTAGAATAACAAAAATAATATTGGTTGGAGTTAATTATGAAATAAACATTTAGGGGGAGTATTTAATACCAAAGTTATAATGATTCAAATTCTACAATTAATATATTTTACTTTTAATAATCAGAATACTACCCTGATTTGCTTCAATATTATTAATGAAAGATGGACAGAAGAAATAAATTTCATTAGAACTTACTGAGCATAGTTTTACTGCAGTTTTAAATATATCTTTCTTAATGTATTTTTATATTGTTAAAAGCTATCTTAATTTTGGAAAGAAGCAAAATATAAGTAGGTACTCATTAAGCACTATACAGTGCTTTTCACATAGGTCAGTCTTCAATACTATCCTATAATATAGTTTTTCTCCACTCTACAGAAGAGGAAACAAAGCTCAGAGAAACTGATAGAGCTAGGACTGAGACTCTAACTGATCAACCTCAGTGTGTTCTCTAGACCATAATACACTGTGTGACTATCCTAGTCTATCCAGGAATGTTTCAGTTCCTCCCTAAAATCCCAATAAAGTAAATCAAAAGAAAAGCTTTGAAAATATTTCAAGACTTTTAAACAGCATGATCTAGCCTTGAGGCTCATCATGCAGCTAAAATCTTCAGCAAGAAAATGAAATCCGGAAACTTAATTCAAAGGTGAAAAGTGAAAGATGTGTTAGAAACCATTAGATTTAACATTAACAATGTAGTACACAAATGTTAAATATGGGACCTTCATTAACAGAATGTGTCATGTAAGGCATTTACAAAGACAATCTTTAGTAGATACTTTAAAATCCAGTGTTGGCATATGATTATTGGCTAAGATTCTTTGAAAATGAGCTCACTCTCAAATTATGTTTCTCCTGTACTCTTAAGCCTGGACCCAAAAGACAAGGTAAGGCAGTTTGTCTGTAATGTTGGCAAAGTTTTGGAAAGCAAATTCATTAGAGTAAAATTTTTATTTTAAAATCTTTTTTATTAGATTCTATATTCCTCCACTGTGTTTTCCAACCAATGAAGTAATTACTCTTTATATATAGTATATGACCCAAAACTGCAATGGGTAATGGAATTGCTCTGTGTTGCATTCCAATATTTCATATTTCCTCCAATGTTCAATACTTTATTAGTAGAGAATAAATTGGTACATTTCTTTTATTGTCATTTTTGCTTTCCTTTATAAACTGGCTTGGATGAAAGGAATATCATTGGGTAGTTAATCATCCAAAGACTTGGTAATGACTCTGGTTTCATTAACATGCATTATCAAAATTTCTTTTGAAGATGTAAAGAAAATTACCCATAAAAAGCTATAACTAGAAATCTAAGAACATGCAAGATTTATATTGAACATCTACTTCTAATAATTCTGTGCAATTTTTAAAAAGCTTGCTTATTAGATTTTAAATAGACCACAAAACATCAATAATTATAAAACTTCAATTACAGTGATCTCTAATATTTACTCATTTTACTATTGCATATCATACAGTAAGTTAACTAATTTCTGCCAAAGAAGTAGCTACCTCCTAGCTTTGAAGAATTTACAAAAATCTAAAAACTCAAGGAATCAATAGGAATACCTTTACAGATTTGGAGAACCTTGTTCATTGATCTTTAAGCCAAAATGACAAAGGCACCCCTTCATCTATTCTAGTCTGAATGGGAACAGAAGCCAAAGTGATAGACACCAGGGATGTGTTCTAGGACTGGTTCCTCATGCTGAGTTGCATCCTGCCTTGGTCATGAATGAGTTGAGGTCCCTGCCAAAGTGGTCACTGCCAACCCTGCTGACATCATAGAAAGTGAATCTGTTGAATACTTATATTGATCACAGTTATCAGGTATGTATAATGTGTTTGTTCAAAATACTACTGTTAATGAAGTTTTATTTCACTTTCTAGGCTTGAGAGAATGTCTTAAGAGTGAAAGAGCAAGACCTATTGAATCTTACATGTCATAATAACAAACATCAAATGTAACTATATTAGTTCCTGGGGAAAATATTCAGATTTTAGATACCTTTTACCTGGGAAAAGTATTCAGATTTTAGATACCTTCTACCTCAAAGAGCTAATCTTGATCATAATTTTTCTTCTTTCAAGTTTTACTATATAACCTCTTGCAAAAGGTCATTGGTAGCATTGATATATGCTGGGAGATAATTAATTAATTTACCATTAACTACAGCTCTTCTAAGGACAAGTATAGCTTAACATAGCATAAAGTCTGCATTTAAATGCATTTGGAAACTGTTTATGTTTCCTATGATTTATTTTCTATGCTAAAGATGGTTTTGGTCCACTACTAAACAAGCAGCCACTCAGTTCTACATATATAACCTATGGAAAATACATTAGATATGACATATAGATTGGATAAAGACACAAAAAAGGTGCTCAGATGTTTTCTCTCTGCCAATATTCTTTCTTTTTTAGATAGAGAAAATTACATCTAGAATACTGAAATTCTCACAGAGAGCAGCTTGGCAACTCAGAGCCCCTTGGCTACTAAGTCTTATCTCAGTATCTTACTTAGTTCTTACTCTATCCAATCTTACCCAGTTTACTTGGTGCCTTGGCTCTTTTCCTGACACTGTCCTTAAAAAAATAAGAACCCTCCATCGTGGTACTGAAGGAGTGTGGAAGATGATTAAGATTAAAAAGATTGATAGATATCATATAACAAGAGTATATTTTTCTTTTAAAAATAAAAGTTCTCAAAATATCTATATTTTAGGGCTATAAGGAGGATTAAATTTCAAAACATACTACATATAAAGCTAGTACAACGTGCCTAGTACAAGTTAGCTATTTGTAATAAGTAGAAGTAATAAAAATAAATTATGGATATAATTATTTAGTAAAAAGTATTAAAGTTATTTATGTTCATTCTGGCTTATATGAAAAACAAAATTTTAAAATATTAGAGGGAATTCCTGGCAATATAAAACCTTTTATGTATGTTTAGTTTTGCTCCAGGTGACCTAGTGTTAACCTGTCAGATTCCATTAGACAATGATGGTAGATTCTTTTTAATGTCACATAGAGGTCTTCTAACTTGCAGATGTTTGGGGGTTTTGTATGTTTTGTTTGTTTTGTTTTCCCTTGCATAATGAGCATTTGCCTGGTCTTTGTTTTTGCTAACTCTGTTGCAAGGTAGCCGGAAGCTTTTCAGAGTCTGTCTTCTACAATGTAATTTGTAATAAGCACTGCTATACATTTACATTCAACTTTAAGATGATTATAAGGTAACAAGAATTTGGATGGAAATATCACCCAAGATAGACAGTTTTAAAAAAAAAAAAAAGGCATTTTTATAGAACCGCTTGGCATGCCATGCCAAGAGTTATGATGAAAACAAGGAAAGAAAGAATGGGAAAAAAAGAGTAAAGAAAGGGAGGAAAGAGAAATAAAATTAGACAGAAAAGGAGAAGAGGAAAAGGAAAATTAGGAGAAGAGACACTCCAATGGACTGGAGAATGAAGATTCCTCAAGAGGTTGGCATGAATATTAAAAGGGAAAGAAGACATATTAGATCAGAAATAAAAATTTTATTGTTTGTATTTTTGATGACTGCCCTTCTAATTGGGGTTAGGTGAAATCTCAAGGTAGTTTTGATTTGCATCTTTCTGATTGCTAATGATTCTGAACATTTCCTCATACATTTATTGGCCATTTGTATTTCTTCTTTTGTGAAGTGTCTATTTAGATAATTTGCCCATTTTTATTGGGTTATTTGTTTTCTTAACTGTGAGTTTCTTGAGTTCTCTGTGTATTCTAGATATTAGTCCTCTATCGGAGAAGTGGGAACCTTAATACATTGTTGGTGGGATTTCAGATTAGTGCAACCACTTTGGAAAACAGTAAAGAGAATCCTCAGACGAATGGAAATGAACCTACCATATGATCCAGCAATACCACTTCTGGGTATCTACCCAAAAGAACACAAACCAAACTATCAGACGGACGCATGTGTATCTATGTTTATAGCTGCACAACTCACAATTGCCAAACTATGGAATCAGCCAAGATGCCCAGCGACAGATGAATGGATTATAAAACTATGGGATATATACACAATGGAATTTTACTCAGCCATAAAGAAAAACAAAATCATATCATTTGCAGGGAAATGAATGGAACTGGAAAACATTATGCTAAGAGAGATTAATCAGTCATAAAAAGTAAAAAAAATCGTATGCTCTCCCTAATATGTGGAAGCTAGGAAGAAAGTGGGACATAAGAGGGACTCTAGGTGAAGAAGGAGAAACCTCAGATGAGCAAAGGTGACTTAACTGAAGGTGATGGGGAGGGAGGGGACACCCTAATGCACATGATGTACTTTCACAAACATACCAAAGTCAATCACTAAACTGAACTTGAGGAAGGAGGGGAAGGGAAGGGGTTGGGAGTTGGGGAAGTGTGAAATGAGAGATGTGTGCATGTATGCCTTTACCAGCTTGTACCTAACAAAGATGTATGATTACAGTGCACCAATAAAAAAAAAAAAAAAAGGATAGAGAATCCCTCAAAAAAAGAAATAGAAATGATAAAATGTCAAGCAAAAACAAAAACTTCTTAACCACATTAACCTCTAATTAAACAAAAATTATTACTCATAAAGGCTGTATGTAAAATATTTATTTTTCTTGTAAATGGAAATAAACCTTAAAGAAAATCTGCACAGGGAAGTAGATATCCCTGTTGTCTGGGAAGAGTTCCCTAGAGCCCAATTTCTTCTGCTCAGATCCCTCATCATGCAGGGCCTGAGGGAGGTGCAAATCTCCCTGGTCCTAATGATTTAAGAAAGCTCCTAACTGTCTGCAAGTACTTGAAAAGTCTTAAAAGATGAGGACTATATATCAGTATCAAAACCTTTGATTTACCCTCCTTGCCAGCAGGCAGGAAGTACACTTTCTAGAGAGGGACCTTGTAGATTATCCTGTCTCAGGCCTTTGTCCCAGGAGAAGCTTTGCTTTCTGATGCTCTCCAAGTGAAAGGGCCAAGAAGCCTACCTCCAGGTGAATCTTGGTAGAACCACTTGGAAGCTCTGAGGCTGCTGGTCTCAAGTAGCAAGGGAGGAAAGTAAGTAACAAGGATTACTTTTACCCAGCAGTGCTGAGATAAGAAATTATATACCCCATAGGGCTTTTTGTATAGTCCAAATTAATAAATGAAATATTTTGAAAATATGAGGTTACAGAGGCCTGGTTACACTGCCTATCCTTGGACCTCATTTGGAAAAGTGAAAGTAAAAGAACAAAAGTTTTAATGTGAGGTATGTTTAAAATCCCTTTTGGTTAGATTTTGCAGTTTTATAGATAAGATAGCAAGGGCTCTGGAATAGCTTCAGTCAGTCCCACTGATTTGTTTGAAAGCTTATTATGGGACATTGCTGGTGGGTGGAAATTATTCTGCTCTTTCTTTAAGTCCAGTCATAGAAATGTGGAGCTTGTTTCTGAATCCGAATAGCAAATGCTAGGCTAGGTTTGCTTCATCTCAACTTCTAATTAAAAAGTTATGGATGCCTGCATTTGTTTTTAAAAACCTTTTTTGAAATTTGTTTCATTTCAAATGTGTGTTTAAACAATAGTTGTTGAGGTTCATAGGCAGAGCTGAGAGGACAATTGAGAGCATAGAAAAGTTTGTGGGTACTTGAATTCTAGGGAACCAGAAGATTATTAGATTTCTGAATAACTGGTTCTTTTGCTGAGTGTGGTTCAAACACTGCCCCCATCATTACCTGAGCTACATGAGCAATTTACTTGACTTCTTCATCTGTAAAATGGGGAAAATAATGGAACATAACTTTGTGATGGCTATAAAATGAAATCAGTTTAATCCACCAAAAGAATTTACCACAAATATCTGGTACATAAGAAGTACTCAGCAAATTAGTCATTGATATTATTAGCAACTTGAAGAGACTGAAAAAGGAGGTACTTTTGTAAAACGTTTAAATGTTAATTTTTATTAGATCATAATAAAAAGGACAGTTTTCTATCTTATGATATAACTCAGAAATATTGTTTTATGTTATGATGTCATAGGCATCATTTTATATCATCCTTACAAAATGTCACACAAGATGACAGGAATTATTCTCCTTCCTACTTGAGAAAATGGAAGATCTGCTGCTAAAGCCCCACCTCACACGTGTACCACACTCTATGCTCACACTCCTTCCAGGCCATCAGCTGTATTTGTGCTCGTCTGAGACAGGATATTTGAAAAGGGGCATGCATCTGTTTACATTGATCTGAAAGTGCTATTTCCTCCACATACCACTGGTCATATTGATGAAGGACACATGCCTGTCATCTCGTGTATCATGTGAGTCTATCTGCGATTGCTTATGCAAACACAGAATCCCATTACAATGATTTGTTCCTAAGCAAGCCTTCTGCCTGAATCATGGCCAGAATTATTTAATCTTAAATAGTACAAGCTCTGTTGCCAATTTACTTTCTAGTGTAGTGTGTGTTTGTGTGTGTGTGTGTGTGTGTGTGTGTGTTACTGGAGATTGAGCCCACAGGGGTTATACCTCTGAACCACACTCCCAGCCTTTTATATTTTTTGTTTTGAAATAGAATCTCACTAGGTTTCTGAGAGTCTCAGTATGTTGCTGAGGCTGGCTTGAAACCTGCAAACCTCCTGTTTCAGCCTCCCATGCACTAGGATTACAGGCATGTGTCACCACACTGGACTAAAAACCCTTTTAATATATATCCAAATAGATATATACACAAGGTGTGGAACACTAAAAAACTTTTTCTTAAATAGATTTGTTATGAAAATAATAACCTTTTTACAACTTTGTGATTTATAAAGCATTTTTAATTTTTCTTCCCACTTGAGATGACAGGGGCAGGTGATCTCTCCCATTTTGTAGATAAGGAAACTGAGGCTTAGAGAAGCTAAAATGCTATTACTAGAGTTCTCAGTGCTAGAATTCATGTCTCATGATGGAAACTGGGATTCGTTTAGGTCACTGTCAAAAAGCCATCAAGTCACATGTGGTTTTTTTCACTCCATTATTTCAGATATTTAAACTTGAGTCTTCCCCAAAACTAATCTTGAGTTATAATCAAATTGTGTGAAAAATGAATCATATTAGTATTATAAAAACAATGCTCTTTGTGATATCTCCAAAACCAAGGAAGAATTACTTTGTAAAATCCGGAGGCTATTTTTCTTCACAAATACTTTACAAGACAAACTTGTACCTTTCTAAAAAAGCGCATCTGTTGTAAATTACAGAAAAAGAGAGAATCACCATTCCTTCTCCCATCTGAGCTTAAAAGAGATTTGTTGACATATTCTAAGGCCGGCATAGACAAAACAGCACAGGAAAGAGGAGGCGGTCAGCAGGACCAGGGTTTGGCTTTGTTTAAACTAATTCCACATGCCCCATGAACCATTAGCTGTTTTTTATTTCCTGCTCTAAAGATCTGTAGTGAAAATAATCTGGGGTAGGGAAAAGCTGCGCTTATTTTCTTTTTTTTTCCCCCAACAAGATGCTGTGTTAGCAAATAGACCATATGAGCCACCTTCAGCAAACCAAGGTCTTTAATAATCCATTTTTCAAACACTACTGGTATTTCCTTTCCAAACAAAGATGGACTGTGACTGGAATCAATTTCATCATTTGTATGGTTACAATTGCCAAGTTTCTGGAAATAATCGCCATTTAAATACTGGATAATATTTTTTATATGAAGCCAACAACAGTTTTATTGCCATTTAATTTCCATGATTTGTTTGTCTGCTGTAAGTTTTCAGTGTTCTGAGAACATGGTGTTTGGGAGTAGGGAAAAGCCCTAAGAACAAACCAGGAAAAAAGCAATGTCAAAATCGTGTTAATGGCCTGACTTGAATACACCAAACAAGGGAAATTGACATTTCAAGAAAAGCATTTCCTCCACCATTTTGGCTTTTATTCCTCAATTTTCTTATAAATGGCATAGCAACAACATTGCCCACCATTTTCAGACTTTGACATAATGTGGAAAATCAAAGGCAGGACTAAGAACTCAATTGTCCTCCTTAAGAAGATAATAAGGTTCTTCAATGTACTTCGATGGAACAGAGGTGATGTCGGTACAAATAAAGGGCTTGGCAAATCAGGAGGGAACAAGGCCATCTTTCTCTATTGATGCCATATGTAGCACATACCTGAATAACAGCTTCGTGCTCTATGGGATACTGCTGATATATGGGGCAGGCCTATCCCTGAAACCCCTTCCTTTCTGCAGACTAAATCACTAAAACAGGCTCATTCTGAGGTCATCATGGAAAAAAAACACCAAAGGCTTACTTTATTTATCTAATGGCAACATTGCTGTGTACTTAGTATGATGTTCTGTCTTTCAATTAATTTAGGGGCTGGACCAAGGGAAGAGAATGGGAAAGGGTGAGATAAAGATGGGAATCAATGTGATAAACAGCCTAAAATCTTACAGTGTGGGTGGATATTGGTTTGATAGGATTAAAATAAGTCCTTTAGAAACGATAGTTTACTTATCTGCCCTTAAAATTCCTATATTTAAAATGAAAGTAGGATAGACATGAATTGAGGCTATAATGCACTTTCCTGGGCTTGTCCTAATTGGGTATATGGATGTTATAAGTTTGAATCATGTTGTATTTTACAAATTGTGTAATGTTGTATAAATTATTTAATCTCTCAGATATTCAGTTTCCTCATCAGTAAGATAGACAATGTCTACCTAATGGTAATTACGATTAAATCATGTGTGCAAAGCAACTGAGGCATTAGTAGAAATTACATAAATATTAGTTTCACTGGGCATGGTGACACTCACTTGTAATTCCAGGTACTCTGGAGGCTGAAGCAGGAAGCTTGCAAGTTCGAGGTAAGCCTGGGAAACTCAGAAAGAATCTGTCTCAAAAAGTTAAAAAGGCCTGGAAATGTAGCTCAGTGGTAGAGCCATTGCCTAGCATGTGCGAGGCCCTGGGTTCCCATCCCTAATACCACAGTGTATAGTGTGTGTGTGTGTGTGTGTGTGTATGTGTGTATATTATGTGTTTTCCTCTACCCACTAATTGTCTTTCTTCCCAAAGGTAAACATTTTCCTTTTTTTTTTTCTAATTCTCTCTCTCCTCCTTTTTTCTGGAATTTATATTTAGAGCTCTGCTTATCATTCACATCATCTCCCCTTCTGAGTAGTATTCTGTTGAGCTAAATCTCTCTTATTCATGTATTCAACAAATATTAATTGAATATAAACTATAATACCAGACACTGTCATAGGCTCTGGGGTTACAGTTATAAGAAAGGTAGCACCAAACAAGCACAAAAATAAACAAGAAAACAGCAGAAAGCTAAAAGTACACTGAGAGACCAGATATGGATGTATATACCAGAGAGGGACTCAGCAGTCAGGAAGGGCCACTTCAAGGATGAACTTGTAGTGGAAAAGTGTTTGGGTCAGAAAAACAAAAATTAGGTATTTCAAAGGGATTTAACACAAACACAGGCAAGTAGCTACATAGGTGACAGAAAACTTGAGAATCAAATATAAACTGTGGCAGACTTTGGTGGTGGAGGAAGCCACTACCAGAGGGATGTGATGTTATGGGCATCCAAATACTAGACCACATGGACCAACCATGTGGCAGGATCCAGAGTTATGGAGGGCTCAGCAGTGTTTGAGAAGATGGAGAGATCTGTCTGTTGAACCATAGAGGAGCCCCTGCCACCTAGTCACTGGCCCCCAGAAGCAAGAAGTAGTATGGGGTCTTGGAGGGACTGTCCTGTTTTTTTTTTTTTTTTTTTTCCTTCTGATCTCCTTCCAGTACCTCCTATTGTCCAAATCCCCTCTCCCTCCAAAGAATGAGGTTGGTAGAAGAAAGGTGGATGGTATCAGCCTGGAAGCAAACAGGCAGTAACAACAGATCCACATTATAAGAGGCATTAGCCAGAAGATCAGGGGAGCAGAAACCAGTTCCACTTGGAGGAAAAAGGATCCCTGAGCATGCTTGTCAGCTGAAGGCCAGAGTGGAACTGGAAGACATGGGAGGAGTAGGCATGCCACAGAGAGGGTCTTGTCAGACAGAACAGGAATGGGATTTTATTCTCAATGTAATGGGAAGTCATTGTAATGTCTCAACCAAGGGCATAACACAATCTAAGGTCTGACTTTTTTTTTGTGTGTGTGTGTGTTGCCCTGGGGAATGAACCCAGGGCCATTCTACCTGCGAGCTACACCTCCTGTACTATTTTTTTTATTCTTTATTTTGAAACAGGGTCTCACTAAGTTGCAGAGGGCCTCATTAAGTAGCTGAGGTTGGTCATGAATTCGAATCCTCTGGTCTCAACCTCCCAAATACCAGGATTACAAACACAGGCCACCACACGTGGCTTAACTGATATTTTTAAAAGACCACTTAGAGTATATGACAGAGGAAACAGGAGGCAATTATAACAGTATGCAAAAGGATGATAGTTGAGACCATGTGGATGTATTCAGGATGTTTAAAAGTAAAGACATGTTACTAGTTTGGATCTGGAAGTGGGGAAAAAGAGACCTACATTTTGGCTTGTGCAACTGATTTTATTGAGTCAAGGAAGAGTAGAGAAGGAGCATGCATAGAAAAAGGGCAGATGAAGAGTTGTCCGTGGGCCACAAAAAAGTGTGAGATGCCGTTGGATATCCATGCAGTGATATAAGTAGTTTGAGGAACATGAGTCAGGGAAAGAGGTATAGATTTATAAGTCCTTGGTATTTGTGAGAATAGGAGTCATCCAGGGAAATAATACAGACAGAGAGGGCCAAAAGAGAGCCCTTGGGTTGAACCAAACCCAAACTAAACTGTTGAGCAGATGAGTAAGAGCCATCAAAGGAGACTGAAAAAGACTGAGGTAGGAGGAGAATTAGAAGGCACCAAGGAAGTAAAAAAAAAAAAAAAAGGATGTGTTTCAAAAAGGAGGAAAGTGTAAACTCTCATACTCTACTGAGAGTTCAAGAAGGACTTCAGAAAAATGCCAGTAGGTTTGGCAAATAGATTACTGTATCCTTCAGAAGAGCAATTTCAATTCAGTGGTGGGGTGGAAGCTTTGGTTGAGCAGAACGTGAGTGAAAATTGAACGTGCTCACTATATATGCCTCTCACAAAGGTTTGCTGTGGGGGACTGCTGACCAAGGGGGCAGACCTGGAGAGTATGTGGGCAATCAAGAGAGGGTTTTCTTTTGCTTTTTTTTTTTTTTTTTTTTAAAGATAAGAAATACCAGAAATACTTTACAACTCCATAAAATTCTCAGGTGATTCACATGCATGTTGAAGTTTGCAAAGGGCTATTCTAGAGTATATTTACTTGTTTCTGGAATGATCTAGCATAGGTGAGAAAGGATGCTGCAGAAGATGAATATGAACTGTGGCTTCAGTGTGTTTGCAAAGGGATTTAGAGAGGAAGAACCAGGTTACTTTTTCCTAAGTGAACAGAGTTAAGTATAAAGATAAAGTAGGTCTTAGCTTTGGTTACCAGAAGATGTGAACAACTGGGAGTTCTCATTGCTTCTGCTTTTCTCAGTGATGCAAGAGACAAAATCATTAGCCAAGAATGAGCAGGACAGTGGCTGGTGAAAACAGTAGCAGGTGAGACACTGTTCTCTGGCGCACACCATTTTCCTTCTCAGTGCTGATCATGGGCTCTGTAGGGTGATTTAAAGCAGTATTGCACTTCTCTATTCTCTACTGATTTTCAATTTCAAAATTAAGATTTTTATGTATTTTACCTACTCAGTCTTTAACACCCTTTTATAGAGCTTAAAAATGCATCACCTACTTTACTGTTAAAAGTATAAATAAGTGGTGTGTTCAGTAGCCAACGATTTGCTCCTATATGGAAAGAGAAGATCCTTCTTTGATGAAGACTACCTGCCTCTCCATACCCTGCCCCAGCAGAACTAGGCCATCTAGCCTACACCAGAACCAGAACCCAGCAAGAATAAGAAAATGGATTATTGTTTTTTTCTCTTACTAGTTTCTGATTTTTGTTCCTGGCTTTTGATTTCTAAGTAGAACAAGGATGGTTCTTAGTTAAGTAACTGGATAAACGATATAGAACTTGTCAGGTCATGGGTAATTTAAATTTGTTTCATTATGCTGGCATAGTAGTGGAGATGGTGGTAATCCATCTCTAAAGTAGACAGCCCCACTAGATTCATGTTTTCTATCTGAGAATTTGCTGCTGCTGAGAAGGGTCTTTGTTGACTTCTGGAACTACTCACATCCAACTGGTCATAAAAGGGGAAAAGAGGTTACTACAGTCCCATCACAGCTGTTCTAGGGATTGTAAAGCATCTTGCCCTTGCCTGGCTCTTCAAATTAACAAGCATCTCTCAAGTATATGCACCAAGTGGACCTTAATCCCAGTCTTGTTTGTGCAGGAGATCCCAGCATCAAATAAGGAGGATGAGTTGTTTTCTATGCAGCTAGAAAGAGATGATGACAGAGAAGGCCATAGAAGCATACACAGGTGGTGACTCAAACCAACCTTTAAAGTCATGCCTCATAGACAGCACAGCTCATGAAAGTCCCCCTAGCAGCTATCTGTAACTTGCTCTCCTCTCATCCTGTGACATGCATCTTCCCTACTGAGACCCCACTCTCAGATGTTTCAGCAGAGAATCTGAAATAGATAGGTCATCATTTGGGAACCTCTATAAAAAAATCATAAACACTTTGAGTTCTGGGTCACAGTTAAATATTAGCAAGCAACCCCAGCGAGAGAAATGCATATCTCTCTCTCTCTCTCTCTCTCTCTCTCTCTCTCTCTCTCTCTCTCTCTCTCTCTCTCTCTCTCGGCAGGAGAACTTTACCAACATAAAATCAAGGACCAATATTAAAAATGTAAGAAGAAAACCTTCAATAGGAAGGCACTGGAAAATTGTGTCACTGCAATGTAGGGGATCTTACTTCTATCTTACTTCTAGTTCTTCTATTTGGCTATTTCAGGAAGATAAAGTAAAATATTTTTGCTATACTTTCTCGCAAAGCCAAATACATCCCTATATACTAGAAACAATTTAAGATTGTGTGTGTGGTATTGGGGATTGGGCACAAGGACATTCTATCTCTGAGTTACACCTCCAGGCCTATTTTATTCTTTATTTTGAAATGGTCTCTCTAAGTTGTGGAGGGCCTCACAAAGTTGCTGAGGCTGGCTGTGAACCTACAATCCTCCTGTCTCAGCCTCCCAAGTACTGGGATGACAAGTGTGCACCACCATGCCCAGCTTTAGGATTGTTTTGAGTCTAATATGGTAGACTAATTCCAAATTTTTAAAACATTCAGCCTACTGCATGGTTTACAGTAAGTTCCAAAAATATTACTTATTACATTTTGTTATTATTACTATTATTCTGTTACTGTAATATCATTAATTCTTAGAAAATAGATGACAATAAATATTGACTTTTCCTACCTGATTTTAATCTGTTTATATCAGATGTACACAAATGTTTAAATGCCTCTGTTTATGAATGCTCCCTGATTGTAAGCATAAAAGTTACAACAATCTGCTCTTCCTCAAACACACTGTGCAGAGTTGATAGAAATTATTTTGAACCTTCTGGTTTGTGTGACTTTTTGGCACATCTACCAGTATTATGAATTAGATATTTTATCTGAGCCAAATTGCTGCTATGCAGAAATACAAATAGAAGTAGCATTCTCCAGACAGACACATAGCTGGGGGAAACAAAGACAGCATTATAAATTAACATTAAAAATGTTATTATTCATTATATTTATTAATCTAAATATCAAAATTGCTCTTCTGATTTCTGCATTCTTAATTTTTCTTTCTGAAAAGCATTTAAATATTTTTCTTTAAAAGAAAAATATTCCTCAAGTATAGGCACTGAGCATTTATTGGGCATTTATTTATTTATTGTTATTATTATTATTGGGCATTTATCTATTCTTTTTTTATTAATTGGTGCATTGTAATCATACATCTTTGTTAGGTACAAGCTAATAAAGGCTTATATGCACACATTTCTCATTTAACCCCTTCCCCAATTCCCACCCCACTCCCTTGCCTTCCCTCCTTCTCAAATTCAGTTTAGTGATTGACTTTGATATACTTGTGAAAGTACAAAGTATATCATGTGCATTAGGATGCCCCCCACCCCCATCCATCACTTTCAGTTAAGTCAACTTCTTTGCTTATCTAGGGTTTCTCCTTTTTCATCTGGAGTCCCTCTTATGCCCCATCTTCTCCCTAGCATCCACATATTAGGGAGAACATATGCTTTTTTACTCTTTGTGACTGACAAATCTCTCTTAGCATAATGTTTTCCAGTTGCATCCATTTCCCTGCAAATAACATGATTCTGTTCTTCTTTATGGCTGAGTAAAATTCCATTGTGTACATATCCCATAGTTTTGTAACCCATTCATCTGTTGCTGGACATCTTGGCTGTTTCCATAGTTTGGCAATTGTGAATTGTGCAGCTATAAACATAGATGCACATGCATCCGTCTGATAGTTTGGTTTCCATTCTTTTGGGTAGATACCCAGAAGTGTTATTGCTGGATCATATGGTAGGTTTATTTCCATTCGTCTGAGGATCCTCCATACTGTTTTCCAAAGTGGTTGCACTAATTTGTAATCCCAGAGATGGGCAAAATTCAATTAAAAATGTCAAGTCAGTGATACTAGGTAGCATCACTCCTAAAAGGTCATTTTGTAAAAGAGATACCTTAGTGTGACCACACTTAAGAAACATGGTTTCTAAAAATATTAGAAGACAGTTCTATGACATTACAGAAAGTATTTGACAACTGGCAAATTCCTTGATGCTGCTGATTGCTGCAATTTTATTTTGCCAGGGTAAAATACTTATCCATCTTTAGTTGGAGAAAAAAGAATTAGTCAAATCATCCAAATATGGTGTTATGGACTAAATGTTTGTACCTTCTTCCCCCCAAAATGTGCACATTGAAATCTCCTTTCCAGTGTGATGATATTTGGAGATGGAGTCTTTGGGAGATGACCAGGTCATAAAGGTGAACACCTCCTGAATGGAGTGAGTACTCTTCTAAAAGAGACTCCAGAGAGCTCCTCCACCCTGTTCCATCCCATGAGAACACAGTGAAAGACAGCCAGGGATGCTTCAGGAAGAGGCCCTCACAGAACACAGAATCTGTCAGCTCCTTGACTTTGGACTTTCCAGTCTTCAGAACTATGGGAAATAAATTTGCCACCCAGTCTATGGCATTTTGTTATGGAAGCCTGAAAAGACTAAGGCATTTAAAAAATAAGTCAAATCATATAGGATAGGTTTATAAAATTATTTGTGTGTCTTAACATTTTATATACACATATTGTTTTATTTTAAAGTTGAAGTTTGTATAATTACTTACTGAATAATTTTATCTATTTCAAATATGACAAATGTGGCTCTCCTTATTTATCTTATTGCTTAAGTAAGCTAGCTATGTTAGAGAGTGCTAAAACTTATCTGGGACACACATAGGAAAATCATTTTGTGAAAATGAGTATTCCTCGCCCCCCCCCAAAAAAAATCGAATGCAATCGTAGTCAAAGAAAAAGGAAGAGCAAGAAATTTTTATTGAAAGTTCTGCTTTATTTTATTTGTAGGAATTATGAGTGATAAGGAATTTCTCAGGGCTAGAAAGTAGATATCAAAAAGTTTACAGTAGCTGGGCATAGTGGCACATGCCTATAATCCCAGTACTTTGGAGGATGAGACAGACAGGAGGATCACAGTAAGTTTAAGACCAACCTCAGCAATTTAGCGAGATTCTTTGCAACCAAGTAAGACCTATTTCTAAACAAAAAAAATATAAAGGGCTGGGGTTATAGCTCAGAGGTAGAACATAACTGTGTTCAATACCCAGGACCATACATATATACACACACAAAAAAATGTTTGTATTTTTAGGTAAACATCCCAAAGCCATATTAATGTGACAAGTTCTCCATTCTCCCTAGGAATAGTAAAAAATTGATGTAGGATTTCAATCTTTTTTTCCATAGAACAAAATTCTAGAGACCACAAATCAGATCTGTGTATACTCTGAACAGCATAATATAGGTGCTAATCATTAGGGAAGTAGAATGGCCATAGATCCTCAAGGTAATACTCCCTTCCCACATCAATAAAGTTGAATGATCCATATCTTAATGGAATACTGGTGGGATTAGATTAAATGTCTGATTGGAAAATAAGCTCTTTTCCCATTTATAAACCAACTTTTAGTTCTTCATTCACATTTTGGACTCAGTGAAAGGTACGGGAGAAGCAGAATCGGGAGAGAGCGATGTGTATTTTATGCCAGGCACCATGCTAAGCCCTTCACTTGCATTAGGAATGTACTGTACAAGCAACCCTGCAGAGACCATACTATTACCCACATTTTGCAAATGGAGAAATATAATCTTCAAAAGGTCACAGAATAACAGGACCAGAACCTAGATGTCTGTAGTCAAAAACTTGGCAAAAACAATAATCAGGTCTAATGTTACAGAAAATATCTCAATATTTATATAACTCTGCTCAATCAAATAACGTCAACCCTGGTTCCATGATCGCTCCTAGGTATAGAGTGGTCTTGTAATCAAAATTCAAATTATACCCTCATGTACCTCCAATGCTCACTAAAGGTACTAGCTGCCTCTTACATGCCTCTTACATACCACTACCATCCTTTCCAGAATTTGTGAACGCTGCTGATCAAATATGAACACTCACTGGTACTCATTAAAGTAACCGTTCTCCTCTCTACAGATAAATATGCGTGAAAAACAGGAACTTTTTCAGGATGCTGCTTTAGAACACTTGTACTTCTTTCTAGTCATGAAATAATAACTTTGTCTTGGAAAACAGAAAATAAAAAATAAGCTCAGAAGAATCTCTGGTAAACATTATTAACATTTTAAGATATATCCTTCCAGTGTCTCTTCTGTGTATTAATCTTCCT
Source organism: Graphiurus murinus (assembly GCA_004027655.1). Taxonomy (NCBI): domain Eukaryota; kingdom Metazoa; phylum Chordata; class Mammalia; order Rodentia; family Gliridae; genus Graphiurus; species Graphiurus murinus. The sequence goes on from PVLC010012557.1 coordinate 21,265, forward strand.
ATAATTATTAATCATGTGGTTACTGTGTGTTAAGCATAGTGTCAGCTTCTATAGATTCAGCAAACAGGTCAGGCTTGATCTGGAAACCCTGATATCGAACATGTAAATTTGTTGCATTTACAGAGGAGATGTGTAGCATACACACATATATTTCTTGCTTTTAACTTCCAAATGCAGAACATTTTTTTATGGATTTCCCTTTTATCATTTTATATAATGGTAATCTTCAAAAGGTCACAGAATAATCTTTGTATATAATAATATCCTTGTACATAAGTCTTTGGTATATCCTTCATAATTTCCTCAAACCAAAGTTCCAGATCTTGAAATACAGGATAGAAGAATACACATGCATTAAAATTTTTTAAAGTAAAAAATAAGGATTTTAAAATGAGATAAATACACGTTCAAATTGTGATGGAAAAACTTTCCTTTTACTTCCTTGCTCCCAGCTCATTTGTGTCCCTCCTTGGACACAGTGTCACCCAATTTTTTAATATATTCTTCTAGGGATTATTCTGTGCATAATAAAGCAAATACAGGTGTGAATGTGTGTGTGTGTGTGTGTGTGTGTGTGCGTGTGTGTGTGTTATTCTATTTTCTTTTCTAAGATACAAACAATAGCATATTATAACACTGCCATGCCCCTTTTTTCCTAATAAACTATATATCTTGGAAATTGTTTCATATCAATGTTAAAAGCTTACTCATCCTTACAGCTGCATAATGGTCCATGGCAATGATGTACTATGATTTATTTAATCAATTTTCCCTTAATTGATGCTTAGGTTCTTTACCAGTTTTTTGTTATTACAGGATGTAGAAGCAAAGCATACCCTGTACATGTGATAGCTCGCACAGGTGTAAGTGCATATGTAGGGTAGACTTCTGGAAGTGGGATTGTTTGGCCACAGGATTTGTTTCCTTGTAGTTTTGATACCCACTGCCAAGTTGCTTTCCAGAAAAGGTTGTACAGCTTCTACTCCCACTGGGAGGACATGGAGGTAAAGGTTTCCTTTCCAGGCTGCATCACAGACATGCTCCCTCTCTTCCCTGCATTTTCATAAACATTTGGAGGCCCAGACTGATTGCTAGGGGAGCTCCATAGGGTTGTTTTTTACATTTTCAACACTATTTGCCCGATTATGTTTTCAATGAAATGATATTTTGGCTTACAGGATTCAGTGCATAATTATGTTAGACATGAGGACAGTTTTACTCTGACTGTAGAAATGGCCAAACCAGTTGAGTATTTCATAGTATAGGCAAGGCTTGACTAGTTTCCAAACTACTGATAGACTAAGTAGAATTTTTCTTGTTCCATGGCATTTCCCACCAAAACTGATATACTGAAGAAAATTTTGATAGTATTTGTGCGTTATATCTAAGGACTAACTCCATAAGTATGTTTGAATAAGTGTTTCTATTTTAGTGCCTAGGATGGATTTTCAAGCCCCTTTATTCACAGGCTATACAGCCAGTAGTGCTAGGTTCTGACCTTGGTTCCCACTCGTTGCCCTGGTTTTGGATCTTGCTAACTGGATGTCCCCATGTACCTTACTTGTTCCATCTGAACTTCAGTCCTTCCTTCCTTCCTTCCTTCCTTCCTTCCTTCCTTCCTTCCTTCCTTCCTTCCTTCCTTCCTTCCTTCTTTCCCTCCCTCCCTCCTTCTTTCTTCTTTCTTTCTTTCTTTCTTTCTTTCTTTCTTTCTTTCTTTCTTTCTTTCTTTCTTTCTTTCTTTCTTTCTTTCTTTCTTTCTTTCTGTGTTGGGGATAGAACCCAAGGCCTTGTGCATGCTAGGTGAATGTCTACCCCTGAGCTATATCCTCAGCTCTGAACTTCAACTTCTTTATCCATAAGATATGATTCAAAGTACTTTATTATTAGAAAGTTTACATGTACTAAATCCCCAAAGAATTGCCATAGCCAATATTAACACTTCTAACATCACCATAGCAGCAGAGTTCACAAATTCTAATATCCTATATGATCGTAAGATATATTCTGTTTATATAGATGAATGTAAGCAAAATAAATATAGGTTACCCCTAGAATTTAGCACAACCCCAATCATAATTTTGTTGAACCTGGAAAGATTATTTCCAAAGTACCAGGTATCCTAAATGCACACACACACACACACCCTGTGTGCATCCATATTTTAAATGAACACTACAAGAAACAAAGCATATGTGAAAATCTTTGTATGAACTTCAAGTAGGTCTCAGAAGATAATAGGCATAAACTCTGATTGTCTGACAGGCCAAATTACACAATTGCACCTGATTTACTGAGATCACATGGAAAGGATGTTGCATTATTTTCTAAGGAGCAGATAAGGTTTGTTAACTCACTGAGAGTCTACTCTGGGCTTGGTACCATACCAGGTGCTAAGGTAAAGTTCTAAGCCCAACAGGCAGGGACCCTGCCTGTTTTTGTGATGCTTATAGTCAGGTAGAATACTTTAAGGAAGCTAGTGCAAGTAACATTTTCACTGAGTTTCCTGTGGGTAGCAGACACATTGTCAGGTAAGAGTAGTATCCAATTACCTAATTGACTTATTAGGGAAAATAGGTAAATAGAAGAAATGGGTTCTAACCCAGAACAGTAAACTCAGATTATCTATTAGAATATAAAGCAACCAAATAGTTTAATATCATTTATTAACAAAGATACTTGACATCACTTGCATACTAAAATAAGGATATTTCCTGAGTTATTACTGTTTAGGAAATAATAAAATGGGGAGTCCCATAGGAGTTGTATTTAGATAGCCCAAATTTTTACACAGGTTCGTTTATGTTTCAAGTAAGTACCATAGGATAACATTTCAGCTTCCTCTATTAATAATTAGTTATATTTTAGTAACAGAAAATCTAATTTAATTTAATTAGAACTTGGATCCTCAAAATTACCTAAATCCCGTTTACCAGCCGAGAAGCCATTAATCCTGTCACAAGTAATGAATAATGCACGTTCACCACCTAGTGGCATATGTGGCAAACTGCAGGTATGTTACATTTCTGCTAATTCATGGATAGATTCAGAATTCTGCTAATTCATGGATAGTATCAAACGCTTTATAGATAACTCTCATTTCCTAGGTAATTTATGAGATTTTAGTCCTTAGAAATGCATCAGAATAACTCCCTTTTTCATTCCTTTTCAATTCCTACTGAGCTATTCAGATCGGACAGCTCTCATCTTATTCTGGCATTGTGGTACTTGCCTCCTGATTGGATTCTCTAGCATCACTAAACCTTCACAATTTATGTCATTCCTATACCTAAGAAGTGTGAGATCAATTTGTGTATGACACAGCTAGTAGAAGCACCTGGCCCAATGCAGTGCTTGATTCTGAACTTGCTCCACAAAACCAATGCTAGCAAGAGGTCCACATGTAGCCACTCTGAGCACTCATCATACTTCCCAAGCTGTCCCCATGCTAGACACCCCTCCCAAAGTATCCTTCTGACCTCTCCTTCACCTGGGTAATTTCTACCCATTTTCAGGACTATCTATTGCTTACAAGAAACCCTTTTTGAGTGCTGCTGTTGCTATATCTTTACTGGTTCTGAATTTTGAGAATGATGCTTATCTATAGCCCAAGATGGACCCCTGACTTATTTTTGCTGTCCTCTTATTAAGATTCATTATGTCTGTGGACTATTAAATGTTTTCTCTAATGAGAGAAAAAGAGGTTTCTGGGGGAAATACCTTGAGAACAGGGGTTAATAAGTGTTTTAAAAATATCCCCCTCTCTACTGCTCCAAGCTCAGTGAAGAACACAAAGCTCAACACATACTGGAGGGTTATGTCCACTAATACTTAGCATTTCATTATTCTGATCTTTTAGTCTGCAGATGTCTCACAGGTGTGGCTTCTGCTCACCCTCTCATCTTTTGCTAGTTAAAACATATGCAATTTTTTCAACAGCAGCACTGGCTTCATGTCAATGTATCTGCATATTCAGAGAGGAGGAAAACTGGCATGATGTTTCCTTGTAATTTAGGTCAAGAGAATAGTCCTTTGATTACCCAGATTATTCAGTGAAAATTGGGGTTAAAATTTGGCAAAGACTTGTCTTGTTTATTCATTTCATTTTGTATTTGCAGGTCCATTGTAAGTGATTAATGAATACCTTTCAAAGGTCACTATCCATCCTCAAAGTACATCAATCCTACGTAGGCAGCCTTCCACCTTTGAAGAAGGAAACTTTTACTGTTAGACAAGAATGTGGTTTGATCAACAGGCCATAGCACAGCTTTCATGAAATCAACATATATTCACAAGGCCCCATCTGCAGCAGCCTGCAGCCCTCTGGTTCTGATTAAAACAACAGCAACAACTGGTAGATTGAGGACAACACTTTGTTCTTAAATTAATTTAAATATATCCTGGAGTAGGAAAAGGTATTGAACCTCCACACATGAGTCCCCAGTGGCATGACATTTTAATAGGAAGATATGTTGGTTTTAATAAAATGGGTAATCCGAGGGGTGCACACCAAGCCTGTTGGTATCTCAAACCTCAGTTTTAACCCTGTAGTCATAAGCATATGGTGAGATCTTAATGTTCTTTAATTTGGAATAAGATTTAAGATAGTTTTAAATAAATTTTTTTTATAAGGCTGGAGTCTCTTCATCACACGAAGTGCTAGGGCAATTACTTTGCCAGACACAATATTTTTTTTGAATCATACACATATTCAAAATACATGTATATATACATTTCAAAAATAAGATTCATGTTGACTTATCATTCTTAAAATAACTTTCTCTACACATATCCATTTATCTCTAGACAAACAGTCATTGAAAATATGATTTGCCAAGGATTTGAATTTGTGTATCTACAGGCTGCATATTCTTACAATAAAAAGTAGAAAAATCTACTTACATGCCTTCAGTTATCTTTGTTGAATTTGATTTTGTAGATATAAATAACCAAACTCTCTCAACATAAGCCTGACACTGATAATGAATATGTTTCAGATGCCAACAGGAAAACATACTACTGCTACAATTAAATGCAAATGTTTTGAGTGCATGCAGTATTAAAGTCGAGTTTAAGTCTCTGAATGGGGAAATTCAGAAGTTAAGTGGCTCAAAAGGAATAATTTAAACATGCTGAGTCAGGTTTTCCCAGTGAACAAGCTGTCCCTTGGGAATAAATCTGCTGTGGTTATAAGTGGCAGAAACTCTGTATGCTAGATTTCATAATTTTAATATGAATGGAGACATTATTCCTGGTATCTTGGCAATTTTCATGCAAAATACATAGGGCTTCATTCTGAGAGAGGGCTTCATTCTGCCTCTGTTTACTTAGCCACTCAGTCCATATTTTCTGAGTACCCACTGTGTGCAGTGTAATAGGCTGAGCTTTTGAAGAGATATTGGACTTTTGCGTCCTTGAGTTGCTGAACAGACCAATGGACCCTACATGAAAATGACTTCCAATACTTGAGAATCCCAAGTCTCAGGATTCATTCTGAGGGGACTTTGACCTAAGGAGTGATTAATCAAGGAGGTAGGATTAATCAAAGAAGACTTCCTGAAGAACAGGAAGGCAGAGGATGCAGAATCACCCAAGTTACTGTCTGAGAATGAGAAATCAAAGTGCTGGATTAAAGCCAAGAATCCACTTTGAGGAGAAACTGAGATGAGAGGAAGCTGTCAAGAGCTGTGGTGACCCAGGGCACCTGCTCAGCCCTCCCAGTACCATCTTCTTCCTCCCTGAAATGTGAAATGTTCACTATTCATCTTCAGGCTACATTAATATAAGAGAACTCCAAGAAGTAAATTAGTCTTATTTATAACTATGTTGTCAAAATTTACAATTTCACAGATATGTTACAGACAATACTTGGTTTCTGTAGCCACTCTCACATAGTGACCTTAATAAATAAAAACCTCAGGTTAAAAAGGAAACAATCCTTCATAATAGAAATATAAAGATGAAACACTGATTTATGTACTTCTAGCTGTACCTTCCCTTCTTTGACTGAACTTGTTTCTCAAATTTTTTTTTTCTGGTGGTACTGGGAATTGAACCCAGAGGCATTCCACCTCTGAGCTATACCCTCAGCTATGTTTTATTTTATTTTTTGAACAGTGACTCACTAGGTTGCTGAATCTCTCTACATTGCTGAGGCTGTCCTTGAACCTGAGATCTTCTTGTCTCAGCCTCCTAAGAATTGGGATTACAGGTGTGAGCCACCATGCCTGGTTGAGACTCAACTTTGAGAGAAAAGATTAGGAGTCATTTTGGTTTCCAATATCCAAACACTTATTTCTGCTTCTAGCAAATGAAAGATCTTATTGTATTAATAATCATGGTGTAAAATTCAAGATGGAAGTCTAATCTAAAACCAACACTGGATGACAAAAAGAGGAGCCACAGACGTGACAAAAAGAGGAGTCACAGACGTGACTACTACTTTGGAAGGCTCTGCTAATGCTACTAAGAATTAACTTGTGTTTAGCTTGCTCTTAGATGCTTAAATAATGTTGAATAATAGTAGTCCATGTTGCCAAGTTAGGAACCTTAGGAACCTCCTCTAGCAAAAATCACTAGCACCTTTCGGGTGGGAAATTTTCACAAAACCACTCATAAGAGCAGAATTGGGGGCTAGCAGAGGAGCAAATGTTTGCAGGTCTTGAATTCAAATTCCACTCTGTGGTGAAATGGCTCTGACTGTGCATGACTTTCTTACCCTCCCCAAACCTCAGTTTTCTCTACACAAGATCAGAGTTAATAGTGATAACTAGTTCTCAGGGTTACTGGAAGGATCCAATGTAATGATCCAATTACAATGCATATCCCAGCACCTGGCCTACAGCAATACTTCATAACTATGAGCCCTCTTTATTTCCAGAGTATATAAATGACTTCACATAAGCTGTGAAGTTTAAGGTAAGATCCTGCGTATCATTAAGGCAATAAAATATTAGGATAAAACCCCTGGAAAGTGGAAAGCTATAGGAAGAAATTATTCTAACATATCTGACTCTAGCCCCCAGCAGAAAATATGAGACAAGGTATATCTTTTTTTTTTTTTTTAACCAGTTTTAAGTGTCTCTACTGATTTTTCCATTTGGAGCTTGGTGAGACTAAGTGAACACAGTGCCGTGACTGTCCATTTGTTTTGGTCAAGAAATCAGTTGAGCCAGGAACTGGGATGCTTGACAGTCTTCTATCAAACCCATGAGCCCTCATGGTTTTTAAGCTTGCCTGTGAAGGCCATGAAAAGAGAATTGTGAGCTGCTGAGCCCAGTCACTGCCTGTTAAGCTGGTTTCAAAGAAGACTGTACAAGGAACTTCTGAAATCTGTTGGCTTAGCCAAGCATTTGACTATCAGAGTATCTCCTTGCTGCTTAACAATTTAGCATTGAGTTTTTAACTGAAGAGAAATATAAAGAAAAATACTCTATTAAACTATCGATACCACTGATTAACTTGAGGAAGTGATGTTTCTGTTCTTTTCTAACTAAAGAAACTTCAATATAGATCATCTTTCTGTTTATTGCGTATCTACCTCAGGCAATAATTCAGTCAGGGAAGCTATATTGAACATTGAACACCTATTATCCATCAGGCAGCATGTGGAGTGAGAGAGGTGTGTGAAGATTAATAATGACAGTCCCTGCCCATAAGTGGAACAGACTAGTAAAGAAATCCTTTAGGATACAAGCTCATAAGTTCTGCAATAGAAGCATTGAAAGGTGCAGAGATGGATAATTGGTAGAAGACTTCACAAGGAGAGGAAAATGATTTTGTCATCAATTAAGACAGAACAGTTAAAAACAGCAAAGAAAATATAACAACTTTAATGCAATCGAATGCCATAGGAAAATCTGGAGGATTATTTACTAGTTTGTCACTCTTATTTATCTGCAAATAGGACTAAATAAGAAGTAGGATAGGGTTGGCTATACTAGATAACCCTATAGCTGTCTTTGGAGAAGTATTAAATGTTGAGCTTATTAGCAAGCCTGCAAACTTACTTATACACAAATATCAATAAAAATACAGAGTCTATAAAATGCCCAGCTAGCACCGAATTTTCACTAGTGAGAGGGAAAAACATAGCAGAGAAGACAGAAATAAAGATGGAGGAGGATTGCAGGCTCAGAAAGGTGAGATGAGACCAAGGAGAATGTGAAAAATGCTTTATGACAGGGTGCCAACAAGGAGATATCAGGGATACAAACACAAATGCCTGCAAGATCCCAAAGAGAGGTGGTATCTGTACCTTAGTGTCCCTGTTCCTGATCATAGCCATGTGGGAACCTAAACCCAGTGTTGTTCGAGTCTTCTATTTTTTAAGAGAAGCTCAAATTCATTTTTTTTTCCCCAATGAGATCTCCCAATTTTAGAAATTAGTTTCAAAAGTTAAATTCAGTTTCTTGGCTGCCAGTTTTTAGCCTCCTCTGTGTTTTCAAATCACACAAGGAGTGATTCTGATGGATAACGGGATCATAGTGTGTAGGGTTAAGGCCAAGTCTGAGCACTGGAATCAAATCGTGCTCTGCCTATGATATGCACACTTGATCAAATTCTTCAAATGCTTTGAGTTTTGGTTTCATGATCTTTAAACTAAGGATAAACAAGCTTGCCTCATAAGGGTTTTGTGAGAAGAAAATGTGAGTTAGCATATAGTAAGGTCCTCTCAGATGGCATGTTTACTAAGATCTTTAGAAAAACTTTTATGAAGGAAGGATAATGGAGAGTTGGTTCTAAAAAGATAGATAAGAATTTGACTGACACAGATGGCCTGGAGGGCTTCCCACACATTCCAGGGTGAGAGAGCAGAGGCTTAGACGTTAAAAACAGAACAGAAGGTACTGTCCTGGAAAAAATAATGTTGCCTCGTTTGGCTGGAGTAGAGAGCACATGAAGGAGTACATAGGTGTGGGGACTAGAATGTCAGACAGTGACACAAGCTCTAGAGTAACTTGAATGCTTTCCTAGGGAGGGTGGCACTTTATGTCATGGGAAATGAAAAGACAATAAAGGTTTCTTCTGAGCATGGGAGTGCCAGATTAGGGTTGGTACTAGGGATTGAACCCAGAGGCATTATATCACCAAGCTACACCCCCGTCATACTTTATTTTTTATTTTGATACAGGGCCTCGCCTCGCTAAGTTGCTGAGGATGGCCTTGAACCTATGTTCCTCTTGTCCCAGCCTTGTAAGCACTGGGATTATAGGCATGTGCCACCACACCCCACTAGGCCTGTTCTTTTTGATGCTATCATTTAGCCAATATTTCTTAAGGACTTACTATGTGCCAAGCACTCTAGTTCATCCTGGGGATGTAATAGTGAACAAGGCAGGTAAACAAGGCCCCTAATAGTATGAAATTTGTATGTTAGACGTGTTGGGAATTCACTCTGGGTTAGACTGTAGGAGCTTAGTGTTAAAGAAACCAGCCGGCAGGCCGTTGCCAGTTTCCAGTGAGCAGTAGTAAGAGTCAGATTTCAGGACGTGTTGGTGAGATGACCAAGGGGGAGGTGTGTAGAGAGGTGAAATCATTGGGCAGTAGGGAGAAAGAAGCAACATAGGTCATTGACAGGACTCAGGCTTTTGAGCTGGGGTGACAGAGCAGGAATGATGGCATTGACTTTGTCCTAGAAGAGGTCGGTCTGTTACTGGTTCTGTTACTGCAGCGTCTTAGCCAAGGGGGTATTTCTGAAACAGTTGGGTTTTCTTAACAAGAGTAATTCTTGATTAGATTACAGATTTGATACTGAGACTAAATTTGTGTTCACCTCATTTCCCAAAATACAGTCTAAAAGACATAGCTTGAACACAGGCAGCATTTCTGGTTAGATGACTATTTGCTTTAAGATGGTGAAATAGAAAAGAGATGGAAGACCCCAGAGCACTGTGATGACTGCTTCTACCACACTGAGCAAAAGTGCTCACGAGGCAGGTCTCATACTCATGGTTTTCTTACTACATAAGCCCTCATACAGCGAGGTTCAATAGGAAGTTTGGGGGTATAGATTTCAGGACTTAATGACCACCTTTCTGTTTGTGAAAAATATACTCACAGATGACTAGCCTTTCCCCCAAATGGGTATAATTGTTATATGTTCAGATTTTTAAATTAATAAAAAAATCAGATAATCTTGCAGAGAGAAATCAAGAGTAGAAGTCACTATATTTGTTTGTATCCATAGCTCAGCACCCAACATATAAATAGGTGCTTAATAGATACTTGTTGAAGAAATAAATGTCTATTTGTAGAGGTGAATAAATGCAGAATTAGCTTGACTCAATGAATCTTTCAGCATTTAGCTGCTAGGAAGAAAATATTCTGCTAAAAGTAGTTTAGGTAATAGAATTCATTTTCGTCATATAATAGAAAGTTCAAGCTGGGCATAATGATACACACCTATAATCCAAGTACTTGGGAGGCCAAGACAGGAGGAGGGTAGGTTTAAGAACAGCCTTGGCAACTTAGTGAGGCCCTCAGCAACCTAGTGAGATCCTGCTTCAAACTAAAAAATAAAAAAGGCTGGGGGTACAGCTCCAGGTAGAATCCTCTGGGTTCAACCCCAAGTACTAAAATAAAATAAAATGGAAAGTTCAAAAGTTGGTGGCTACTGAAACTGTTTGACGTCTTCAAAGATAATGCTTGGGTTCCAAGAAATTACTATCTTTCCACTCCTTCATTCTTCTATTATCTCATGGTAGTAATATGGAAACCTTGCTATATGCATCACATCTACATTCAAGGATAGGCAAAAGGAGGAAGAATAGAGCCAGCAATATCTGTTCCCTTTTATAAAGACAGTAAAAACTTTTTCTACCCTCCTTCCCACCTCAATGTTCTCTTCCAGCTTTTTGGTCAGAACATTATTATATGATCATCAACAGACACAGTGAAACCTTAGAAAATGAATATGTAGGCCAGAATCTCTGCTATCACATATAGAATCAGTCTTCTCTCAGCAAGAGAGAAAGGAAAAATGTGCATTGAGCAATTAACAGTATCAACTACACTTTTGGAGTCCTTTCTGCTTCCCATTCCTTCTGAATACTGGAATTACTTAGACCCTGGTATTAATTCATTTGTCACTTATTTTCCTTCTCAAATTAAAGGCAGGACTCATATTTTATTCATTAGCCCCCATATTTTACACAGTAGACCCCAAATAAGTATTGTTGAACGTACCAAAAATATTATGTTTCTAAAGTACACATAAAATGATGCTTTTTAAGTAATTACAGAAAAAAACACGACTTTTTAGTGCACTTTTATATTTTTGCATTAGCTACCACTCCATTTTAAACATACTACGTAAAGTAGTCTTAAGTGAAGTTTTATGAAGGGGAATAAGAATAAATATAAACAACAAACATAAAACATTTTTATAATCATACCAACAATGCAGATAAGACTGAAATTCATCTCTGTAAAATGAAGTTAATTTCCTGTTTTTTTTTTTTTTTTTTTGTCATTTAATGGATGCTCTACCATAAAGGTAGGTGAATTATTCCAGAAACACTAATTCTTTCAGGTTTACAGAATGTTAGCATTATCTCAATGCATAAAAGAAACTTTATACCACTCCTTTTACTTGTGCTCAAAACTCCATAACATGGCCTTAACCAATCTTTCTAAAGTCACTTACAACTCTTAGAATATTTTTCTTTGGCCAAATTCTTTTACTCATTGTCTCTTCAATGCCACTTGGGCATTTCCCTTCCCTTGACCTTGAAGCCCTTGAATTCTTCACTTGTCTGAATCTGATTCTGGCTTCAAATGCTAGTTCAGATAAATATCGAGTTATTAATAATGGAGTTATCAGCATCATTTAGGCTGGAAATATAGTTTGGCTTTGGCATATCTTCTGCCAATATCTGGTGTTACTCTACTTGTCTGAGAGTCACATGCTTGAACTTTTTCTTCCCATGCAGTATCCTACCTAGCAGAATAGTGTAGCAGTAACTATTTCCTCTAATGGGAAACTGATTGTTAGAGTTCTCATACTGATCATGCTCATCATTTAGTTAAAATTTTTCTAATTAGAAATACCATCTGCTTGCTTCTTACAATCTTTTGAGGTAAGTACTTTCTCTCCTATTTTGGAAATGGGGAAACAGAAGAAAGATATCTTAGATTATAATCCATCATCTATTAGTCAGTTTTGTCTATAAAGTGCTAAACACTAAGTGTTTTAGGCCTCACAGACCATATAGTTTCTGTTGTAACTACTCAACTCTGTTACTTAAAGCATAAAAGTCATCATGATATACTAAAGAAATACTGAGTATAGTTATCTCCCAATAAAACTTTATTTATAAAAGCTGGCAGTTGGCTTAATTTGGTCCAGGGACTATAGTTTGCTGACCTCTGTGTGAGTCCAAATAACCTGTTCTACATATTAGGCCAAGATAGGAAAGCTACTTGTTTCAAACTGCAGAGGAAGATCCAGAATCCAGATCTTCTGATTGGTTGTATATGGTCATTAAATACTAACTGAATTGGTACAATTATTCTGTAATAATTGAGCTGTGTGTGTGTGTGTGTGTGTGTGTGTGTATGTGTGTGTGTGTTTGTGGCACTGGGGATTGAACCCAGGGCTGTTCTACTGCTGAGCTACCCCCAGCCCTATCTTATTTTTTATTTTGAAACAGGGTCTCACTAAGTCGCAGAGGGCCTCTGCTAAGTTGCTGAGTCTGTCCTGGAACTTGCCATCTTCCTATCTCAGACTCCCAACTACCAGGATTACAGGCATACACCACCATGCCTGGCATAATTAAGCTTTTAAAACTGCAAAAAATGACAAGCTAGACCATTTTGACCCAGATGATTAAATTCATGTAATATAATATGGGTCTTATTCCATTTTCTGGATCTGAAGGTAAATGGATTCTTAAATTGTTCATTTTTCTTTCCTATGATAGCATTTCTGGACTAGGCAAACACATGCCATAATGTGTGTATGATTAGGACTTGCTTATTAAAGAGCAGCAGGGTTTGGTGGTTGAGGAACTACCAACATATTACCAGGATAGTAGTAATTACAAGATTCCTTGGAGTGCTTCTGTATATGCATGGATTCCTGCCTACTTCCTAACTTGGCCTTGTATTTCACTAGGGGGCATTTTGGCATGGTTAGATAGCTAGGTATATCTTTTGTGGCCACAGGACAAAATCCATGATTTCTTGATCTCCTTAGGTACCATGCTCTAAAAAAATTTGTCTCTGCATTATTGATTCAAATATTTGAAAGGAAATAAAATTTCTGTGGGCAAACTGTTATATCATGACCTTTGTTCCTTCTATTAATGGCCTTGGAATGTCATGGAATATATAGTCAACATTCCCTTGCACATTTACTTCTCGAGCACTGTTGCCAACACTTTAAATTTCTCTTGGATTGTCTCAAGACTCTGTGATGATAATAATAGTGTCAAGAAGAATATCTTGAGCTATAAGTACTATAACACTTCATTTCTGGCTCTCTCCAGAAATGAAACTAAGCAGAAAATAAGAGAAGCAAATAAAACCTAACATACTTTCCCATAATGGGTAAAGACAAGATGCTGTTGTCTTGACTGTACGCAGTAGGCAAACCACAAAAGACTGGTTAGACTATGTATTAGTGCTCAACACAGTCAGTGGGGATGGGGGAGGTGTGCTGACTCTACAAGGCCAAGATAAACAGTTTTCTTTCATGCTTTTGCTGTAACCATGACCCAAGAGCAGTCTTGTCTTTGACTTATGCTGTGACCCGGGGTTGTATTTTGATTCTGAGCATCCATCTCTTATTAGGTTATATGCATCATATTTAAATACTTAGATCAACCTTGAAAGAAGTTCAGAATCCTCACTTGCCTATATAATTTCTGTAGTCTAATCTATCATCAAGGAGATTAACTTTTTTTTCTTTGAGTAGACAAGAGCATTAAGTATTATGGGTGACTAGGTGTTTTACAGGTGCTACCTCCTAGCTCTTAAGATATATGCAGCTCTGTGCTCTAAATCTTGCTTTTGATGAATGAGAAATTATTTAAAGTATTTTATCTAAGTAGTAAGACCTATTTCCCTCCAATTTAGGAATCTTTAAGTATTAGTATTGAAGTGGATAAGAAAATTGTCAGTGATCTCTTACAAGGGATAATATCTAAGATTCTTTGGGCCAAGAACTTTAAGTACATTTATCAATGTTGTAAGGTAAGTATTATTATTTGTACTGCGTCTTGAACCTAGGAGAATTCTACCCAGACCTTTTTTATCTTTTATTTTGAAACAAGGTCTAAGTTGCTGAGGCTGTCCTCGAATCTGCAGTCCTCCTATCTCAGCCTCCCAAGTACTGGAATTACAGGTATGCGTTGTTGTGCACAGCATATTATGACTATATCCATTATATGGCTGAGAAAATGAGGTTAAGCAATTTGCCTGAGGTCATTTAGCTAGCAAATGATGAGGCGGAGGTCTAAACTGAAGAAACCTAACTCCAGAACCTGAATGAACACTCACTCTTATCTGTAAAATCATTTGGTAAAATCTATATTCTTCAGTAGAGGACTTGCTGAATAAGAAAGAGACAAAGAGGAGATAGCATATTTCAATCCCCTGTCTCTAGGTCATTGCTGACATTTTACAGAGTCCACCCCACCTGCTGCTGCCCAAGGACTGAGATACCAGCCACAAGAACCCATGATCGGATCTCATTGCTATTCTCCAACAGTTCCCAAAGTCTGTTCTTTGCTTTTGTAATGTTATTGAAGTGCTGGGGAAGCATTGCATTCTTAATGGTTGGAATTTTTTTTTTTTTTTTTTTTTTTTTGTGGTACTGGGGATTGAACTCAGGAGCTACACCCTCAATCCTACTTTTTATTCTTTATTTTTGAAACAGAGTCTCACTAAGTTGCGGAGTGCCTCACTAGGTAGCTGAGGCTGGCTGAGAACCCAGATTCTCCGGTCTTAGCCTCCCAAATGCTGGGATTACAAGCATGCGCCACCATGCCTGGCTTGGAGTTATTTTTGGATAAACAAAATTATGTCACTTGCAGAGAAATGGATAGAACTGGAGAATATTATGCCAAGTGAGATTAGTCAGTCACAAAAAGTGAAGGTTTGGGTGTTTTCCCTCATGTGGAAGCTAGGGAGAAATTGGGATACGGGGTCTGTAGACAAAGGAAGAGAAACCCTAGTGGAGTGATGGAGTGAGGCAGGTGGGGGGAGGGAGACTCAATGAAGGAAGCACCTCAATGGACATGATGTACATACATAAATTTATCAATGCCAATCTCCATGTCATGCACGGGGAGGGTGAGGGAACAGGGTGGAAGTGGGGGTGTGGGGAGGAGACTCACCGAATGCTATGTGCATGTGTGTCTCTATCACTCTGAACTTCATCATATGAACCTAGGAGACCTGGTTACTAATCATTAAGGCCATGCATAAATAGTAGAGCATTTGATAACTAACTATGTCTTCTTTTTTGTTTCAATGAGGTATCATCAAAGCATCCATACTCTGAGCATTTATAAATAGTTTTATCAATTACTGCCATTGTCATTTGGTAGGATTCTCTTTCAGAAGATTGCAGTAATTCATTTGCCATAAAATATTCTGGCTCTTTCTGGCTCTGAAGTAATACTGCACTTCCCCACCCTCTCAAAATGATTTGCTTTGGTTAATGAAAGGTAAGCAGAAGTGGTCTGTGTTTCTTCCTGGAGGAAGCTTTAAAAACCAGTACTTGGAATATTTGGGCCTAGGCAAAAGTCACAATGAGGTATGGAAAAAAGTCCATACCTTGTCTACCTCCAAGGGACACATGGTATAGGCAAGAAACAAACAAAGCAAAACAACCCTATGATTTTAAGCCCTCAAGACTTGGATTTATTACTGTAGCAAAACCTACCCTATCCTGACTGGTCCACTCTTACAGAAGATGTTGATGACTAATTCAAAGAAGCAACATGGAAAAGATGGCATAAGAAAGGGATTAGGCTTCTGAATATCATCAGTGCTGTCAGCTAACAGGAAATATCCAAGTATTTCCAAAAGGACTGGAACTAGTAGTACAGAAAGAAAAATTCCCCATCATCTAAGACTGAAACCTGGTTAGGATTTCTCTGGTGGAGAAGTGTGGAGTTTCCAATTCCTGCAACTCATCCAAGCTGTTCACAGGACCCCCAAACCCCCATATCTTTCCCATATGCTCTTGGATATAAGCACACACACCTTCAAAGCAGTATAAATGGAGGTTTGACCTGTTTTGGCTAAGTTGAAATCACCATCAGAAGCATGATATTTTAACTTCCCTGACAGGTAGAAGTCAGCAGAGCAATCAAGGGCTTTTCATTCTCCTCTTCTCCTTTTAGTAATAATCGAAAAGAGTGATGCTGTGAGTTAGGGGTTTAAACAGGAAGAAATTGAAAACTGTGACAGTGATGACTTAATAATATTGCAAATTATAGTTTTTAGTTCAGGTAATTTAGCATACCAAATCACAGTTTAATTTCCTTCTACAGAGCCCAGGCATGTGAATAGTGTATGGGAGAAGGGGCAAGGTTGGATGGAGAGAGGGGGTGAGGAGGAAGGTGAAGAAAAATACGTTAAGCTCTCTCCAATGCAGGTGCCCTTGAAAGCCTAATAGAAGTGACCCGGCAATGTAAATGACAGTTCATTAATATGTGCAAGGCTTCCAGCCCTGAACTTTGGGAGGCCAAGAGTCCTTGCTTCCTTTTGTTCAGGTGCCTATTTCTCCTGCCTGGTGGAATGTGAGACTCAAGTGCCTGGAAGGAATGCATCAAGTGTGCAGAGCACTGACAGCTGTGAAAGCGAGTGACTTTGAGAGTGTCAGCAAAGCGGAGCTGCACTGAATGGCATGTGTCCTTGATTGTGCACAAAGCTGCACACAGGAAGGAAGAAGGGGGAACAAAATCGCTTAATGTCTTTTGTTCAGGATCAACCTTCCAGTTAAGATAAACCACTCTTCATTCCAGACTCACAACTCTCCTTGCAAAATATTCAAAATATTTGAGTACCTGAACTTCCTCAAAGCAGTCAATTAATTCACCTGGCTGAAGCAGTGTCTGTGTGCTTGGCAGGAGAGTTGGCAAATGGTTGTTCCAATGGATTTGCATCCAAAATAATTACTTGAGTCCCAGTCATGGCAAGGTGGGAAGGTCACACCCTCTGAGCTAACTTGGGAAATAGTAGAGGTTCAAGCCTGTGGGTAACACCCAGCCAGACTACAGCTGATCAGCTTGTTCACTGGGGTACCCTGGAATAGTCACACTCCTTACATATAACCTGAGTTCAGAGGTGGAGTTTGCAGGTGCTTGAAACTAAAGTTCTCAGACCCAGGTGATTAAGAACCACCCAGTTAGAATAACCCCTGGATCCTACTCCATCCTTAGCAAATCAGAATCTCATGGTCAGATTTTTTAAATAATCTCAAACTTACTCAAGTGGGGAAAAAATAAAACGTACCTTTCATTAACATAAAAAGCACACACAGAAACATCAAAGGAAACAAAACTCAGCCCAAGGACCTCATCTAAATGGAGAGGCTGCATCATTTATTATCCAAACTGGGACTTTGGAAAGTGAAATGAGATGCTATTAATAATCATAGCAGGATAACAGGCACAAACTGGGACTTTACTCTGTAAACCAGGACTTATGGTCATCTGAGTTCTAAGACTAACCTGGGCAGGAAAGTTGTTTAGGATTTAACACACCAACCCAACAGAAAGCCCTCATCCAAGTCTTATAGCTTAGGAATCACTGCAAATATTTTAATCGGGATGGTTTTATGAGTACCAAACCCAGAGGATCTGATTTAAAGGCTTGCTGCATCTTGGGTAGAGCAGGAGGAACTCTCCGTCCCAATTACCTTGAATGGGAAGAGGCCAGTAGGAACCTTGACCTCATGGTGAAAGAGTGCACATGGCAGTAACATTTATCCACCGCAAATTCAGAAGTCCAGCTCATGAGATGTAAAAGATTGGTCCTCAGAGGTACAGACAATGCAAACAAACCAGGAATTATTTTATTCTCTACACTCATCTTGTATTTTCTAGGAAACACCTTTTCCCCAAGATTTTAGTTCAGTTCTCATGCAGTCTGCACAAAACACTAACAATTATTGTCCCACAGTTTTCTACTGCTTTCTTCCTGGAGGGGGGGGGCACTGCAATATTTTTATAGGACAAAGGAAAAGTGAATTGTGAATTTTACTATTCAGTATATGCAAGGAAATCAATGTGTAAAGGGTGCTTTAGAAGCACAAAATAGCTAAATGAGAAAACATGTATTTCCAGGAAATTTCATTTATTTCTTTGGCTTTAATAATGACTGTGGCATAGCATTACATTTGCACGTAATTACAGTGATTCGATTGCATATTTGCTTTCAGGTGTCACTTATGTCTTAAAATAATCTCAAAATATAGCGTTCATTCAATTAAATATCTTTTAGCAAGTGATATTCAACTCTTAGTTCTATAAAAACTCCCCATATTGGGTCCATCTTCTTAAAATATGAAGGCAAATACAAATAAATATATATGCAGAAGAATCTGGCTCTCCACAAAGTAACCTCTCTTTTAGAAGTTATATGTAGGGTACACTATGCCTCTTCCATGTGCAGGTACTGGTGCGTGGAATGCAGAGAAAGCATAATTGGTATGCGGGCCCTCAGAGAAAAGCAGTATCTAAGGAAACATTGAAATAATTACTAAATATGTGTATCAGAGAGGCATGGTGATAGTTATAGGAGAAGGGAAAGAGAAGGAAAGGAAGAAAGAAATCGTTCTTAGGTGATTATAAAATATATCTTATTTACCTGAGAGAGTTAAAGTGTATTGGCTATGCTTCTTAAAAACTGGTCTTAATTACCCTGGAGGCCAGAATTCCATATGAGATAAATATGTTTTTAGATAGTTTTCTAAAATATGTATAATTTACTCAAGGAAAAAAAAGGACTGTGTCCTCTGGAGCCAATCTAGCCTCACAGGTAAATACAAATTTAAGTAGAATCCAAGGAAGCATATTATTGTACGGGGGCTGACGGAGTGGGATGTCTACGAAGAATCTGGGAAGCCCGTCAGTTAAGCGCATAATAAAAATGTATTGAAAAAAAAAAAAAAAAACATCATTTTCTCAGTGGACTATAATTGGCTATGCATAGTAAAAAGTCTTATTTTCAAAAACGTATTCTGCATCCACAGAGTTTTAAATCTCAATAAGTGTGTTATTTTTAAAACTCAGAATGCTAAGCAATATTAGTGAGAGTGACAGAAGAACGACATGGCAGGTGTCATTCTCCAATTTACAACTCTCTTTGACATCTTTTTCTCCCCCATTTTCTTTTAAAGCAGACTTCATCTAATGCCATAGGTGAAAAGTTAAAGAAGACGGAAAAACAAAATTCAGCTTTCCTACTTAGTTTGATTGGTGTTTTCAGATGTGTCAAAGTACAATTAACTTTCAGAGCGAATTCTTTTACTATGCGAGCAGAATTGTCTACTCCAACCAAACAGGAAAGAAAGACAGAAAGACAGATAGACACACAGAATTTAAAGATCTATAGTAACATGATTATCAAGTTCTGCCATCCATACCTTCATTTGGTGGGAAGTTTTCCCTATCCCACTGACTTTTGGGCTTCCTCCACCAAACACCTTGCCAAATTATACTCAACTATATATGAGACTCACTTCATCTCTAAGGACATGCATGGTTTAGGGATAGAAAAAGGCATTCCACACAAATGGAAACCAAAGGTAATATGAATATCTGCATTCATCAGTTAAAATAGATTTTAAGTAAAAAAAATATGTAAAAAGAGACAAAGGAGAGCATTATATAATGATATAGGGATCAATTCAACAAGTGGCTACAAAAATGGTAAATATATATGTAACCAATACTCAGTTTGGGATGCTGTATACTCTTGTTACATCATTAGCTGGAGCTAATGATGTAACAAGATATTACTTGACAATTTGTTCATTTATTTTGTGCTGATCATCTCTCACATTTCCACCTGGTACTCTTTCAATCCTTCTTTCTCCAGGGCCTCCCGTGCCAACTTTTATACTCACAGCAAGAGTTCATTTCTCCCTCTTTCCTGACAGAGTTGAGAGCTTCCTGGACACCCACACTCCTTGCCCAAGCATCCCCAAAGCTGTCCACGTGCTCTCCCTCCTACCCACTCCCAGTTCTTCTGAGACCTTGATTCTCCACTCTCCTAGCTCTAGAACCCTCTTCTCTGTTGTCTCCTTCTAAAATACTATGATAGTCATGCTTATCAGCCACAGTCTGGCTGGGAGATACTGACAGGCTTGGGCCACTAATACCAAGCTAGCTCAGAGGGTATGGCCTCATCACCTTGCCATGGCTGGAAATATTTCACTTCCATCTCTATTTCCAATTATTTTTCTATTCCTTCTCCATCAGGAAAGGAGAGTGAGTGACAGGAGACACTGCAGCACTGTAAGGGATGATGTATTTTTTTTTAGCACATTTTTATTTTGTACATAACTGATGGACTTTCCCAGCTTCTTCAGAGACATTCCACTCCACCAGACCCTGTACATAATATGCTTTTTAGAAATCTACAAAACAAACCCTGAGTTCTTGCCAACTCCTTAAGCTCCCATCCTGCCTGACTTCTACCCCTGTAGAGTCAAACTACACTAGGGGCAGTTCCTACCAGCTGCCTCTGATTTGTTCTCTAATTTCTGCTCTCACCACAACAGGGAAATAAAAAGCACCACGGTCATGACTCATCCAAATGCAAACATTCATGGCGATTGTTTTTCCAAACTGCTCATCTCCCATGTCCATTTGCCATATTTACTTCTAGTGCTATGTTTCTTAAAACTCTTGGTTTTCATGATTGGATTTTTCTGATTCTCCCCTCATCACCCTGATGATTCCTTTCCAGCCATATGCTCTGTCTCCATCTTCTTTTCCTTACATAGAGGCCTTCTCTCTAGAACTGTACCTGGCCCTCTTCCTTTCGCTCTCATCATCCTCTGTTTTAGTAATTACTTTTTATCTCTAATAGGTAGTTTTCAAATTTAAGTCTCTGTCTATAAACTTCCTCCTTGAACTCCAGATTTCTATTTCTAACATCTGCTGGAATACCCAATTTGATGGCCTAGTCAAATTTCAAACTCTACGTGTTAGAAACAGAAGTAATTTTCTTCCTCTCTAAAATATTTCTCTACTCTGAACTTCTGTTCTATTTAATAACTTGGCAATTTTCCTGAGCACCCATGGCTGATATGCTGCTGCTGCTAATAATGAATGTAACAGTAATAGTACTACTACTACTATTATACTTATGAAATTCTTACTATATGCCAGACCTAGTTCTAAGCTACACACACACACACACACACACACACACACACACACACACACAGTTTAGAACTAGGATTGAACCCAGGTGCATTCCACTTCTGAGCTACACTTCAGCCCTTTAAAAGTATTTTTTTTTTTTTTTGAAACAGGGTCTTGCTAAGTTGCTGATGCTGGCCTCAAACCTTCGCTCCTCCAGTCCCAGCTTCTCAAGTATTGGGATAATAGACCTGTGTCACTGTACCTTGTTCAAGCTTTACATCTTATTGTTATAGCAACCCCATGAGCTAGGAACCATTATCATACTCACTTTACAGATGAGGACAAAGGGAGAGAGGTGAAGCTCTTCACCCAACACCACATATAGTCTGGTTCCAGAACCAATACTCGTAACTACTATGTTGTACTGCCCCAAGAAATCTTCAGCATTCCTGATTTCTGGCAGCATTTTTAAGACATGTTACAGCTGAGGGCGGCTGGAAGGTAGCTAATTTGAGATCTGGGGAACTTGAAATGGTGTGGTAGTTATGAGAATGGAAAGGATAGTGTGGCAGGAACACTGGAACTGCACTTACCTCTGTCATCTGTAGCACCATAGCTAGGGCTGGGCTTGGAGATTGAGAAATGGGATTAGGAATTAATTCTATACATATGGAACAGAAAGTTCCTTTTTCTACAATATTGGCAATGGTAGATTCAATTACACTTATGGGAGGTGTAAATATCAGAGAAGAGGACAGAAAGATATTGGCAAAGTAAAGACAATTTGACAGCCAATTTACTTTTGCTAAGTAATAGAGCTGGCATACTATATGGCTAGTTCAAACAGTTATGGGATTCTCATGTCTGAATTGCTAATTTCCATTCATACTTATCCTTCCTTTCATGGAAATCAACCAGATGCTTACTTTCTGTGTAGCACTGCACATAATATGTATTATAATATCCAGTTCTGGTCACCTGAGTTTGTTTTCGTGGACATAAAGCTAAATGTGCTCATGAGTTAATAACATGTAAATGCCAAGGCAATGTGGCAGAGTGGTTTAAAATGTGGCCTTTGGAATCTAGCTAGGACCAAGTTCTAATTTCCGTCTTTCTTTGTGGTCTTGGACAAGTTACTTTGTCTTCATTTGTAAAATGTGCATCACAGAACCTACCTAATAGAGATTATCAGAAAGAAGTAATGAAAACAGTACAATGTGCTGGGCCTGCTGGCATACACTTGTAATTCCAGCATTCGGGAGGCTGAGACCAGAGGATCTGGGTTCGTGGCCAGCCTCAGCTACCTAGTGAGGCCCTCTGTAACTTAGTGAGACCCTGTTTCAAAATAAAGAATAAAAAATAGGCCTGGGGGTATAGCTCGGAGGTAGAATGCCCCTGAGTTCAATCC